>PVIJ01003512.1:0-133865 GCA_004024925.1 Scalopus aquaticus
CCAGCTTTGTCTTTTTTTACCTTCTTAAGTTTGAAGTCTATTTTATCTGATATAAGTATAGCTGTTCCTGCCTTCTTTCTTGGTCCATTTGCTTGTAGGATTGTTTTCCATCCTTTAACTATTAATCTCTGTTTATCTTTTTCAATTAAATGTGTTTCTTGTAGACAGCAGAAGGTTGGGTTCTGTTTTTTGATCCATCCTGCTATGATGTGTCTTTTAATTGGTGTGTTTAGTCCATTTATATTTAGAGTTAATATTGCTATACTGTCATCCATATTTTTTGTTCGTTTGTTTGTTTACTCTTTTTTGGTTCTAATTCTTACCTTATTCTGTGTTTCCTGGTCTTTCTTCTGTTGGTTTTATCTTCATGACTTCTTCTAGTATTCTTTGGAGTGGGGGTTTGGTAGTGATGAATTTCTGAAGTTTCTGTTTGTCGGAGAAGGTCCATGTTTTTTCTTCACAGAGGAATGAGAGCTTTGCAGGGTAGAGTATTCTTGGTTGACGTTTGTTGGCATGTAGTGTGTTATATATGTCCCTCCAATCTCTTCTTGCCTGTAGTGTTTCTTCAGAGAAATCTGATGTCAGCCTGATTGGCTTTCCTATATAGGTTATTTGTTTCTTTGAACTCATCATTTTCAATATATTTTCCTTGTCTTGAATTCTCGATAGTTTGACTATCATATGTCTTGCTGTTTTTTTTTTCTTTCGTTGTAATAATATGGAGATCATCTGGCTTCCTATATGTCAATTTTTGTTTCCTTTTTCATGTTTGGGAAGTTCTCTTCAATTATCTCCTTGAGAAGTTTCTCTGTTCTTTTGTCTCTCTCCTCTCCTTCTGGGATTCCTATTATTCTGAGGTTTCTTTTTTTTCATGGTGTCAGATAGTTCTCGAAGCTTTTCCTCATTCTTTTTCCTTTGTTTTTCTCTTTCCTTTTCTGCCTTGATTCTTTTAGTATCTTTATCTTCCAGAGTGCTTATTCTTCCCTGCATATCTTTTAATTCACTTTTCTGGCTTTCCCTGGATTCCTTTAGCTCCTCTACTAATGTTTTTAAATCTTCCATTTCCTTCAATTTCTTCTTTATGGATTCGTTCTTGTTCCTCAGTTGTTCTTTTCATTTAATTCTATCAATTTTTTCGTGATGGCTATTTTGAAGTCTTTATCTGTTAGGTGGATGTAATCTTCTATGTCCATATTAATGGGTTCTGGAGAGGGATTTTCTTTTTGTGGTGTATTGTTTTGAGGGTCATTTGAGACTTTTTTCTTTCCTGTTATTGGTTTTCTGCTTTGCTCTGTTCGTAGTTTTCCACTGGTGCTGGCGGGCATGACTCCTGGTTTTACTTGCTCAGGAGTGTTTGTGGTTCCCTAGTGTCTGAGTTGCCTTGGCTGTGGCTGGGTATCTTCTGGATTTTCTTATTTTTCTTTGTTGAATTTTTGTGTTTCTCGTGGCATGTCTCCAATGTGTTTCCGGTTCCAAGTTTAATTAGGGAAGATGAAGCGGTGGTTTGTAGTAAAAAAGAAAGAATAGAGAAAAGAGAGAAAGGAAAAAAACAAACCAAAACAAACAAACAAACAAAAAAACAGGGAGAGGAAAGAAAAGGGGAATCAAGATGAAGAAAATTAGGAATGAAGGACCAAGAGAAAAAGGTAGGTTAAAAGTTAAAGAAAAAAAAAAGATAATAATAATAATAAAAAATAGTAAAAAATAAAAATAATAATAATACAGAAAATAAATTATTGGGGAGATGTGAATTTGGAGTTCTGTGGTCCTTTTGTTCTTAGGTTCTGGGGTTTCTGGTTGGGTCCCCTGCTGGGCTTCAGCCCCTCCTTTCCAGTGACAGATGTTGTTGTCTTGCTGTTGCTGCTGTCATTAGTCCTTGCTGGGAGTCTTTCTATTCTTTCTCCCCTCCCCCCCCTTTTTTCCCCCTTTCCTCCAATGTTTGCCTGGGGCTATTCCTGCCCCTGGGGTTATGTCTGGTGGGGAGGGGTTGGGAGCTCCTGGTCTTAGTTTCTTTTCTGCTGCTTGGGGCCTGCTACTCCATGAAGGGGTGCTGGGGTCGAGACTATGGGTGGCTGTTGATCAGCATTTTACCTCCCCTAGTTTCTAGGGTGCCAGTGTGCAGCCACCTAGAAGTTGGGGGTGTGGCAAGTGCTGGGCAGTGTTCACCACCTGCTGTGGTCTTTTTTTGTTTGTTTGTTTGTTTTTTGCAGCCCTCTGGGTGCCAAGATGCTAACACTTTGCAGGGGAGGGTGTGGTCAGAGATAGTTTCAGCAGGAGATAGTTTCAGCAACAGGTATGGGAGGGGTTTTGGGGATTGTCAGTCAATAGTCCTTAAATGCCATCCTTCCCATCAGCTTGGGATCAATTTGCATTCTAACGCCCAGAGTGTTTGAGGTGGTCTCCACAGGAGGTTTTCCAGCCCAACCGGTTTTTCTGGCTAATCTATCACCTAGCAACCAGTGGAGGATGTTTCTTGCTTGCACTTTCTCCCCTTTAAGATGTTACCTAGCCCCAGGTGGGGGATGGGACACAGTGACCCTCCTGCTTTCCTGTTCCTCAGGGCTGCCACGCAGGGAAGAGAGGGGGGTCGTGGGGTGGAGGAGTGGGGGTCGTGCTCCCAGTCAGCTGGCCGGAGCCCTCTGACCTCACCGCAGTTTCTAACCTTGTATTCAGTGGCTCTCAGGCGAAGCCGGTTTGCCCACCTCTCCTTTCTGCTGCTCCTTTGTGTGGAGTCCGATGTCTTTTCTCTTCTCTTTACTCTGACTCTTTGGTTTATTTTTAAGTCTAAAGCACCCCTGGGGTTGATTGTATTGTGTAGGGTATCCGGCTCTCTTCGAGTCAGCTCTCAAAGTTAGGGATATTTTTCTCCATAAATAGATTTTTTGTGGGAGAGCCTGATCCTAGCGTCTGTTCGCTGCCATGTTTTGGGCGCGTGTCCCAATACTATTTTTTAAATAGACATTCTATAGAGCAATTTTAGGTTCATAGCAAAATATAGATTAGAAACTACAGAGATTAACCCTACACTTCCTGTTCTATAGGCACAGCCTCCCCCACTATGAACATCCCCCAGCACAAGGGGACATGTGTCACAATTGATGAACCCACATTCACAGTATATACTGTGGTTTACTACTGGCATTGTACATTCTATGGGTTTGGACACATGTACAATGATAAGTGTCCATAACTACAATATAATTTTCACTGCCCTAAATATTCACTATATTCCATCTTTTCACTCCCTACCCCTGACACCAAACCCTAGGAATCACTGATCTTTTCAATGTCTCCATAATTTTGCCTTTTCCAGAATGCCATATATTTGGAACCACTAAATGTGTAGCATTTTCCAGACTGACTTGCTTCACTTAGTAATATGCATTTAAGATTCCTCTGTATCTTCTCATGACTTGATAGCTAATTTCTTTTTAGTGCTAAATAGCATGATTGTCTAGCTGTATCACAGTTTATCCATTCACCTACTGAAGGACATCTTGGTTGCTTCTGAGTGTTGGCAATTATGAATAAAACTGCTCTAAACATCCATATGCAGGTTTTTGTGTTTGCTGGAAAAATTAGTTTTCCAATATTCCAATAAAGAATATATATAATATAAATATTATATATAAATATATATATATATATTTGCTATTTCCTATAGCCTTTATTCTCTTATGTAGATCCATAATTCCATCTTCCATTTTCTTCTACCTTATCATTTCTTGTAGTACAGTTCTACCAATGATTAATTCCTTCAGCCTTTCTGCGTCTGAACAACTCTAATTTGCCCATGTTTCTGAAGACATTAACATAGGATATAGAATTCAAGGATGGTGTTCTTTATTCAGTGTCTTCTAGCTTGCATTGCTTCTGATGAAAAATCTGCTTTTAGTCTTAATTTTGTGTCTTTTTCTCTGGTAGCTTTTAAAATTTTCTTTATCGCTGGTGGTAAAACAACTTTATAATATTTGGTATAATTTTCTTCATTTTTCTTATGTTGGTGTTCATTGAGCATAGTTATGTGAGGTTATAGTTTTCATCAAATTTGGAAAAAGGTTTTTATTTCTTCAAATATTTTTATACCTCTCCAGTCCTTTGGGACACAGAATTAGACACATATTGGTCTGCTTGATAGTGTTCCACAGTCCGGAAAGAATCTGCTCATATTTTTCATTAGTCTTGTGTGTGTGTTTCATTTGGATAATTTCTATGACTATGTTTTCAAGACCACTAATTATTTTTTGCAATGTCTAATGTGCTGTTCATCCTTTGTGGTATAGTTTTTATCTTTTACATTGTAGTTTTCAATTTGGATCTCTTTAAATATCTTTCTTCCACCTTCTTGAACATTTGGTATATAGCTTTAATTTTTAATGATCTATTTAGTCATTATGTCAGCTGTATCATTTCAACAGATTCATTTTTCCCATCATTATGATTCAAACCTTGCTGCTTGTTTGCGTGCCTGTGAGTTTTTGCTGGATTCCCAAGCACTTGCTGGGTGCTCTGGGACATGGTTTAGTTATTGCATGTAGTTTGATCCTTTTAGAAAAACTTGTTGTGAATTTTTGTGAAATAAGATCAGAGCAGCTGCTAATCTAGAGAGTTGTCTCTGCTGTGCTAGTACTCTTAACACCCTGTCTGACACCATGAAGTACAAGTTTTCCACTCTGACTGGGAACACCCACTGTGCTCAGTCTTTTTCAAGTCCACAGAGACCATCCTCTTTGTTTTTTACGGTAGCTCTTTCTCTAGTGTTGAGAAGTTCATTCACACAAATGTGCTATTCGGTACTCAGTTGAAGACTTGTGGTCTCTGGGAGGGCTTTTTTTTGGATATCTCTCAGGTCTCTGTACTCTGCTCTTCAATCTCTCACTTTGTTGGTGTTCCTAGACTCCCAGTTCTGCTTTCAACTCAGGGAGACTGTGGTGTTCTGCTGGGGCCACTCCCTGGGCTGCAGCAGGGAAGGAACGCCCTCCATGAAGTAAACAGGACTAATCACAGGACTCTGCTAGGATTCTGGTCTTGGAGATCACTGTCCTGTACTGCTCTATGTCTAATGTATGAAAAATGTTTCATGTACTTTGTCCTCAGAGTAAGTTGTTTCAGGTAGGATGGAGAGTTTGATTGAAAGCAGAAGTCACATGTGACAAGTCTGAGGGTACTGGCTATCTGGTTCTCTAGGAAGTGAACACAAATGAATGCCCAGCTTCCTCAGGAATCATGAGTTCAGGAGCCACTCTGGTACAAGCTTGTCCAGTGGCAGAATGTAGCAGTGCAGGGATGTGAACCCCATGAAGAGTGTGTACAGTCTTGGCTTTAGGCTGATGTCCCATGTGGCAGAATGTAAAACACAGGTGGTTAGTGATATCTGTACCTTGGCAAAGGACCTGTGGCAACCTCGAGTTTGCTACAACCTTGTAGGATCCCACTGAGATGACAGTATATGGTTTGGCATGGACCATTTCACTCACCAAACATTTGTGTGATAGGAAGGTATGTTTTACTGGGGTCCGTAGCTTTCCATTCAGATGGCTCAGGATTCCCTATAGCCCACCAACAGATTTTGAAGTAGACCTATATGATTACTTCATACAGGAAGGTTGGAATTAAGTGTTTGTTGATTATCTCCTGAGATTCCAACAAGATTGGGTTGACAGAGTCTAAGGGCACTTGCTGTACCTTTGCCCCTTTCAAAGCCCCTCTTTTGCAGTTTGGAGTTTTAATTTCTGTATGGAATATCAACTTGAACCTTTCATTTCTGCTCATTATGAACCAGATCAACATTTTCTAAATGATAAAATTGTTTTGCTCTAATTCACAGAGGTGATCAAGGTAGGCTTGTTAGGAGTGAAAAAGGCTGCCACTTTAACCAGTGGTCCTGGGACCATTGGGTCCCCTGGGGTTTAAGATTATCCCCCATATACCCTAGTTGTATGGAAAGGGGTTTTCATTTCAGAAAGAACTGACAATGGAGTCTTCCCTTGCAGTCTTCCCTTGTAGGAATATTGTGGGGACAGAACACATGATCAGGTGAGCCCTTCAGTCAGTTCAGCATCACTATGTGGAGGCTTTCTCTTCACTTCTCCCTGCTAGCCAGCTTTACAGAGCCTGGGCCAGCCCTTCTACTGCAATACTACTGCTACTTAGTCTTCATCATCAAGAGCTCCTAAGAATTCATCTCTCAAATGAGTTTTTCATGTTTATCATGTGCACCCAGACCAGCTGACTGAGACTTACTCTTTATCGCTTATCTATTTATAACTAATGCTTGCTGCTCTTTTATATGGTACAATCATGGCCCCTCTTCCTAATAAAATAACAGAGCTAGAGAATAAAAGAACCACCTAGAAGAGTTGGAAAATGGTTGTAGATGATGTTCATGAAAGAACATCTTGGCAGACAGGTGGAGGGAAATTTCCTGAGTAACCTCTGAAAATCTACAACACAGTGTCCAGACAGGGGTCAGCAAATTACAGCCAGGGGCCACATCCAACCCTCCACTTATTTTTGTAAAGAGAGTTTTACTGGCACACAGCAATACCATTTGCATGCATGGAAACTATAGCTGCAACAACAGCCAAGTGGAACAGTTTTAACAGAGAATGCAAGGGCTGGAAAGCCTATATTTACTATCCATCTTTTAGATTAAAAAGGCTGCTCATGCATGGTTCAGAAATAAAGATATTAAACGTTCTCTGATCCTGACAGAAAAATTCTAAATTCTGGCTTGAATAATATTCCAGCATACAGTCCATACATTGTATTATTTCACAAGGATGGAGTGAAGTCTACAGCAGCTACAAGTTAATATTCAAAGATAAAATTTAGTCACCACTAACAGCAAAACTCTGCTTCATTCCCACTGTAGGAACTGGATGTTGAAAAGCAAGCATGAAGTTGGCAGGACTGTTTTGTTTTCTTGTGCTTATCATTTGTCAAACTGACTTAGGGCAAAATGAAGAAACCCCTAGGAAGCAAAGGAAGAAGATGCATTATAAAAGACTGAGAAAAAATTCCAAGTTGAACCAAGGGTCTAGCAGGCAGCTCAGAACTTGGCAGACTACGCTGGCCACTCCATCAGCACCACTTGCCATGGTTAACCTGGATTACAGCATGGAGGATAAGTCTGATTCTTTTTCAAGTTTTCTTGGAGTAGAATCAAGCTATAATGTGCTACCAGGTAAGAAAACAATATGAGAGAAGACTTTCATGAAGATAATTCTTCCCCATACCCCCCCCACCCAAATTTAAGTTCTATTACCTTTTGGTTTAAACTACAAAGATAATTATGAATACACTTTTAAAATCTTTTATGGAATATGCGTAAAATACAAAATTACTGAAAGTCAGGAAAAAAATGAGTTTCCTACCACTATATTTATAAAAATCAGTTACTATTTTGGCTTATTTATTTTCAGTCTGTTACTATACTATGCATCAATATTTCACATAACTGTAATTATAGAAAACATATATATATATATACATTGATTAACTGCTTTTACACTTCTAATGATATATCTTTGAGGATATAGAAATAAATTATTTATATGATTTTGTAGAGCAAAAAGGCAATGAATTTTATTTTCTGAAAGTTCATTGAATATCTTTCATTTTTCTCTCTACCTATGGGCCTGTCAATATGTGGGGTTTTTTTTTGGTAGTATAGTTTTTATATCTTATAATTTCATCTTGAGTCATTTACAAACATCGGCACAGAATAAGAGCACTCTGTCACCAATCTCCCTCCCAACACAAGCTCCAATCTCCAAGGAATTGAAAGCACGGCAAAGTTGGGGGTATTTTCAAGTGAACACCTATTCTCACCAAAATTTTTGCTGGGTGGAGAGGGAGAGTATGTCAAACATTATTTTTCCATATCAGTAATGCCCTATCCATCTTTATAATCCAGCTACTGCTACTTCTCAACTAAATCTCCATGTCATCTCCCTGCACCACATTCATTCAGAACTGCATTCAGCTTTAGGGTATTTCCCTGTTGTTTTGTGTCTATCTATCCTTGTTTTCTTTTTTTTTCTTTTTTCTTTTTTTGCTTGCACAACTCTTGAATATAAGAGTATATATTATCTCCCACTACTATACCCTCAAACCCCTTTGGCCCTTTCCTCTTCCCCCACCTTCTTAAATTCAGAAACTTAAGTTACCAGTGTGAGCTAATTTACAATGATGGGCTTTAGTTCATTCACTTTATTCCCTTATATTATTCTTATATGTTAAATTGTCCAATATTTTTCTTAATCTTTCTGGTTTATTTTGTTTCTACTAATGCCCTCAAATTCTGTTTATTTTTTTAAAGTTTATTTATTTATGCATACAGGAACTGGGGTGTAAGCCAGAGGTGTGGGATGTTGAGAGGACTCACCACAGATAGACTGGGGAGCAGAACAAGCAGACTGACTGAAATAACACTGCTGAGGGGAGCAGCGGGTGAGGCAGAAGAGGTCTGCTATGTCATGTGGGAAGCTCCCTGGTCGGGGATCAAACTCCTGCTGCAGTGGCTGTGGATAGCTTCATAGTGCTGAGACTTAACCTGCTGAGCCACCAGGGAGTCCCTGCCTTCAAATTCTTTTCACTTTGTTATAAATGGTAACTTTTCATCTTTCCTTTTAGCTGAATACTATCACACAACGTAATCATACATCTTCTTTATTCAATAATTTATTAGTGTGCTTTCAGATTACTTCAAAATTCTACCTATTATAATCAGTGGTGAAACAAACATTGTGGAACATATTTTTTTTTAAGATTTATTTATTTATGCATACAAGCTGGGGTACAGGCCAGAGGCGTGGGGCTGCGAGAGGGTTCACCAGAGACAGAGTGGGGAGCAGAACAGGCAGATAGACGGGAATACACTGCTGAGGGGAGCAGTGGGCAAGGCAGGAGGTCTGCCGCGCCATGTGGGATTCTCTCCAGCTGGGTGTCAAACCTGCATCGCTGCTGCCGACAGCTCCACAGTGCAGCGCTTAACCACTATGCCACCAGGGAGGCCCCCCAAATTTTTGTGAGTTGATAATTTTGTGTTTTTTGGATAGATATCCAAAGTGGAATTGCTGGATTATATAGTATTTCCATTTTTAGTTTTTAAAGGTAAGTCTGGATTACTTTCTAAAATGACTGCACTTCCACCAAGATTGCTCCCCCCAAACTCCTGATTCCAAAGTTCATATGGTAATCATCACTGGACACCTCTCCCCCGCACCAACCTAGTCCCTCAGATGCCCAATTCAAGGCACAGGGGAAAATTTACGGAAAACTCAAGGAGGAGAAATTCTTTGGTTATAAGGAGGAAGTGGAGATCCACATCTGGGTACCAGCCTCAGAAGCTGGTTGGGTCATCAGCAAAGTCGGCAAAATGGTGAATGAGTCACAGAATTTGACAGCAGCTGAGATGGTGCTTCATCAGACCAGACACCTGATGAAAACAGGTTACTGTCAAGATCACTGGGCATTTCTATGCCAGCCAGATGGCTCAGAGCAAGAACTGAGACATTGCAGCCCAAGTTAAACAGCTGCACCAAAAGGGACAGAATAATCAGGTCCAGGCACAGGGGTGGTGACCAACCCCTTCCCATCACACAGATTCAAGGAAAATGGGCTGAAACTGAAAGCAAGTTCTCCCCAGCATGAGTGGGAATCGGGATGGTTGGGCCAGAAAGCAGATCAGGTTTGCCACTTGATTGAGAAAGATGTTTCAGTGAGGAACCCTTACCTCTGGGCCCCAAATCCCCTACCAACTGGCCCAACACTGCCTCCTCCTCAGGATATTTCCTTGGAAATTTTAGCTCAGGGTGCTTTTAAATACAAATTGTTTAAATAAGTTCTACAGGTCCCATTGACAGGGTGGATCAGACCCCATCAGGAAGAGAAAATTTCCTTCAGGCTTTTTAAAATAAAAACAAGAATAACAAAAAATGACTGCACCAATTTACATTCCCACCAGCAATATGTTCCTCTTTCTCCACATCCTCTCCAGCATTTGTCCTCAGAGGTCTTTTTGATGTATGCCATTTTCACAGGTGTGAGATGATTATCACATTGTGGTTTTCACTTGCATTTGTATCCCTTATTAAAAATGATGAGTATCTTTTTATATCTGTTCACCTTCTGTATATACACCTTGGTAAAATATCTATTAAGAACTGTTGCCCATTTTTAAATTTAGTTGTTATTCTGTTAAGTAGAATGAGTTCTTTGTATATCTTGGGTATTAACCCTTTGTTGGCTGAGTGATATATGAATATCTTCTCTCATTCAGTAGGATGACTTTTTGATCTTCTAATATTTTCTTTTGCTTTGTAAAAGATTCTTCATTTAAGGTAGTCCCGTTTACTTTTGTTTGTATTTCCCTTGCCCCAGGGGTAGAGTCCCAAAGACCTCCCTAGCATTGATGTCACAAAACTTATTGACAATGCTTTCTTCTATGTATGTAATTTTTTTGTTGGGATTTGAGTCTTTAATTCATTTAAATTTATTTTTGTACATGGAGATGAGAGAAGTCAAACTTCATTCTTTAACATGTGTATGTCCAGTTTACCCATCACAATTTGTAAAAGTCTCTCCTTTCTCCATTGGAAGGTTATAGCTCCTCTGTCATAAATTAGATATTGATACAAATGTGGATAAATTTCTGTGTTTTTCAGTTCTGTTCTAATGTGTATCTATATTTATTTGAATAGCACATTCTTTTAATTACTGTTGTCTTATAATACAATTTAAAATCAGGTAACACAATGATTCAATTTTTTTTCTCTTAGAAATACTTTTGCTTCTGTGGTTACTTATAAATTTTAGTGTTTTTTTTTATTTCCTTGAAAAATATCATTGGAATTTTAAAGGATATTACATTAAATCTATACATTGCTATTGGTAAATCATTTTGACTATATTAATTCTCCCCAATCATAAACATGGAATATCTTTTCATCTCCTTATGTCATGCTCTATGTCTTTGAATGGTATCTTGTAGTTTTGTTGTACAAATCTTTCACTTCCTTAATTCTTCAGTATAGAATTCTTTTTGATGTGATGGTGAATAGAACTGCTTTGTTAATTTCTTTTTTTCCTTTTCATTATTTGAATATAAAAATACAATATACCTTGGTATTTTTTGGTATGTTGATTTTGTATACTGCCACTTCACCACATACTTATTGTTTCTACTAGTTTTATGGTGAAGTCTTTAGGGTTTTCTATATATAGTCTCATATCATCTGCGAATAATGTTAGTAACACATTTTCCACTCTGGTTTACTTTATTTTTTTGCCTGACTATAGTAGTTAAAACTTCTAATACAAGATTAAACAGAGAGGTGACAATGGTCATTCTCGCTTTGGTTCTGATCTTAAAAGTGAAGTTTTCACTTATTCAATATTAAGTATTATATCAGTTGTTAGTTTGTACATATAACCTTTATTATGTTGAGATAAGTTTCTTTTCATGCAGTTGTTAAGTTTTTTTTTTTTAACCACAAAAGGGTGCTTTATTTTATCAAATACTTTCTCTGCATCTACTGATGTTATAATATGGTTTTAATCCTTACTTCTGTTGATCTGTGTGTATGAAACCATCCCCAAAACAAAAGCCTAGGAACATCGTTTGCATGTTCATACATGTACTTTCATACAAGTAAGTTGTATGAAACCTTTAAAGACTTTATGCCTATTTTACTCAAATTATTTCAAAAAGTCCAAGAAGAGGGATTACTTCCTAACATAACCTATGGGTATGGTGTGAATTGGGCTTATAGCGGCGAGAGAAAGATGGGGACAAATGTGAGAACTCATTTGCGGGTGGAATTTGGGGACATTACATACAGTGTGAGATCTGTTACCTCACAGGGTCACAGTTGTGGTGATCTGGGCAGCCTGCTTAGAGAGGAAGTCTGCTGTTTGTCACTGAGTAACTATAATGCGCAGAGTCCCGGTGTGCCCATGTTGGAGACACAGTATCAATAAACAATGACATGTTTGGGGTTATTTGTTGTGTAACATGGACCTAACATCTATCCTAATTACAATTCTAGAGTCAAATTACTAGGAGAGTTCTTTCAGGGTCCAAGCAAGGGGCTGAGAGAGCAGAGTGTGTGTCAGGGAGTTACTGCTGTTAAGTTGCTTTTTCCATGAACACGTTTTTCCATGAACACATGTAGGATGCCATTCCTGTGACGTTGCATCTACTTGATTTCAGTGTGCTCACTTCCATTCACAGTTTCTAGTAACTGCATACAGAATGTAAATGTGTCATTGTTCTCTTCCAGGAAAGAAGGGACACTGTGTGGTAAATGGGATGACTATGTACAACAGGGCTGTTTGGTCCCCTGAGCCCTGTACTACCTGCCTCTGCTCGGATGGACGAGTGCTCTGTGATGAGACCACGTGCCCCCGTCAAACATGCCCCCAGACAGTCACACCTGAAGGAGAATGCTGCCCTGTCTGCTCTGATACTGGTAGGCAGATTTAGCCAGATTTAGCCAAAAACAAAACCACATGTGATTTAGCCTTGAACTTGTATTGGGTTTTATTTGTCACTATCTTAAGTGTTAAATTATGATAAATCAGTCATCAGGGGATTTTAAATATTGCCACAATGATAAATTACTTGGGAAAATGTATGGTAGATAAGAGAAATTAAACATCTCGGCTTTATAATTCAGGCTCTGTAAGACTGAGTACACTTAGCTCAGCTGACATTCCACATCCCAACTCTTGAGGTGATGATAAAGCTGACACAGCTCATGCCAGTGTGAAAAGCTCTGCTTAACTCCTTACTGTACCACTTCATTTCATCCAGCTCATTGTGGTTTAATTATTATTCCAAACGAAGTAAAAAAAACTCACAGTAAAAAAGGGAGGAATGCCTCATCTGAAGAAAGCAGAGGCTCATTCTCAGTCCTGCCTGGTCATTATAGCTCAATAACCTTAGGAATGAGGGACGTGGGCCTTAGAGACAGCTTTCTCTGGGGCACAGTGGGTGCAGGATGGTCACCACAGGGTTTTGTTGACACTCACTGTCATCCCGTTCCAGAAGGCTAACGTCTGATGAACCACAGGACCTTCAGGAGGGAGCCCATGTCTCCTCCAAGAAAAGCCTAGCCAATGCCTTATGGAAATAAACAAATAAATATGTACTAATGTGTTGAGCAAAGGGTAGAGATAGTTTTTTTTTTTTGTCTATGAATATGCACAAAGGATGACGCAAGATAGGTGTCTACAAAAGTGTCCTGCCAGAAGGAACTTCAGGATACTTAGAATTACATTTTGGTTTATACTATTAATTATTTCACTAAGATAGAATGCCTTGAAAAAACATTAGAAAACAGAAATGTTTAATGAAACTGACTTCTTGGGGAAGAAATACAAGATTCAAAGTTCTCAGACATGTTTCAAACAACTTGGAATATTCTTGAAACACTGTGGCTATTTAGGAAAAATAAACTTGGATACACAGGAAGGATTTTAACTGTTTCAATATGATAGCTTTAGTTTCCTTTTACTAATTTTTTCCTATTCTCTTCTTACATGTTCTGCCAGATGTGAAAAAAATAACCTCACAGACTTTATAATATATACTTAATTGAAAGCTAAAGCAATTCCTTCAAATAATTTTATTTTCTGAAACTTCACAGGGGGTAAATTTATGTATAGTATTAAATAAAAGCAGGGAGATGATTAAGTAAGTTGGTAGATCTAGGCACTGTGAATTCCCTCTCCCAGAACTCTTCTCCCAGAGGTGAGTGTGAAGTCCAGCCTTTGCTGTGTCTTCTCCATATTCTGCCAAACATGATAATAGCTAAATACAAATACAGATACATTTTTTTTTTTTTACTGCTATCTACTATGCATGGTGGAATCCTAAGAAATACTCTTCCTGGCTTAAGGTCAGGACATGTTTTATAACATGTGGTCTCAAGCAGGAAAAATTATGTGAGTAGAAAATCTGGGAAGGAAAAAGAGAACTTTTGATAATTCCAGATTTCAGAGGATGCTTTTAGACCCATGGATCTAAAAGAAAATCTGACCAAAAAAATCTATAAACAAAAATGAGTGTCACTATCATAAGCAAGTAAAATATACATCTGTTTCAGGTTTTTTGTTTGAAGATGTACAAATTCTTACTGAACAGTATCTGTTATAAAGGCATCACATCTGATTATACCGCAATCTCTTAACAGGACTGCTTACCACTTTGCATCATTTGGCAATATTATTCCCTCTTTAGTCACCAGGTAGCATGATACTCTAGCAAAAGTAAATATTAAGGCCCACACACAAGACAAGAATTGTCTACAACAGATCTTACAAAAGAAATTTTTGTATTAATCAAAATAAAAATATCAAAGTGATTCAAGCAAAAATTTCAAGATGCATATCATGTTTGAACCACATTTAAATACTTGGAGGGAATAATATTTACTAACCTCATTTTCACTGTGATTTTTCCTTTTAATAATACTACAACTTGCTCCTGCTGTCTCCTCCTTGTGTGGTCATTAGCCTCCTACTTGCTACTCACTGGCATAGCATTAAATGATAGAACTGAATTTTCTGGTGATTCTTCAGAACAAAGAGAACCTATTGATTCACTTCATAAGCAGTTGCCACCTCCTCAAGTGGAAACAAACCAAGCACTGAAGAAAGAGGAATTTCAATTTGAGGAGGATGAAGAAGAAATTAAAGAAGATGAAAATAAGGAGGAAAATAAAAAGGCCCCTGAACCTAAAAATCAGGGGAGACTTCCCAAAGAGGGGCAAAACAGAGAAGGGGGAATAAAGAGGCCTGGAGACGAGGGGAGGCAGGTGTACCAGCCTGGAAACCCAGCCAGGATGGAAGATGAGGAGGATGAGGAGGATGAGGAGGACGAGGAGGCAGAGGACGACGACGAGGACGATGTCAGAGGAGATGCCTTCAGGATGCCCTCGCGACGCCCCATACCTGCTCCTCCTAGAGGCCAACCCTCTCTGCCCAGCAGATGCGCTCTGTCCTACAGGACCATCAGCTGTATCAGCACTGACCTTACACAGATACCACCACTAACAGCATCGGAGATAACAAGCCTGGAGCTCATTGGTAAGAGATGTTGGTGTTTTGTTTTGAGATTTAAAAGTAAATAGGTCTCATTGCCTTGGGAATGTTATTAATTTCATAATATAAACTGACCCCATAAGGATGAGTTTCCACAATCTTTAAAATACAAACACATTAGCAGAAGATACTGCTTTACCGCCGAATAGCATAGATAGATATAAAGCAAATTCCTCCACATCAAATCATGATTTCCCACTGACTTTTTCCTTAAGGCCAGCATGGCTGAAGGCATATTTATTTATAGTAAAACTTATTTTTAATGTGTTATAATGCATATGGTCTTATAACCACTACCCCAATCGAGGTCTAATACATTTCTGTCACCTCCTGAGCTCCCCTTATAAACTTTCTTGTGTCACCTGTGGCCACCACTGCTGTTTTCCATTTCTACAGTTTTACTATTTTTAGTATGTCACAGAAACAAATTCCCATGGTGTTGCCTTTTTTGGTGGCTTTCACTTATCACAATGCTTGTGAGGCCATCATGGCTGTTGCATTTATCAGCAGCCTGCCCCTCCATACTCCTGAGTGGTGTTCCATCTTTTGATAGAATACAGGTACCAGCTGAAGGACATCTGGGTTATTTCTACTTCAGGGCAATTATTCATACCGCTGCTATAAACATCCACATACAGATATTCACATGGGCCTAAGTTTCTTTTTCTCTAAGGTACATAACCAGGAATTGCACTGCTGAGGAATACAGTAAATGCATTTTTAATTTTATAAGAGACTACTGAACAGTTCCCTAAAAGCAGCTGTGACATTCCTGTCAGAAATGTCAGAGTTCATATTGCTCCACATCCCGCCATTTGTTTTCCTCTCATTTTAGTCATTCTGGTGGGCCTGCAGTGGTTCAGATCGTTTGACTATGTTACATAGGGCTACCTGGAAGGGTTCAGAGTATAGGAATGGCATAACCAGAGGTATGTGTGAGACTGGCCGGCAGGGAGACTGTCAGTGGATGAGCCTGGGTCTGTGTCTGGGTGACAGAGGCCACACTGGGGATGGCCCTAAAGGTGTGAGAATCTGACTGGAGTGCTAGATGTGATTTGGGGGAAAACAAAGAAACTGTCACAGAATTAATAAATGACCATATAAACTGATACTGGTGGGAAAAGTCTGAAACTTTGGCTCAGGATGGCCAGTCTAACCAGCAGTGTTCACAGTCTTTCTGACACACACCAGGATCTTCATTCCATTCATTCGGGCACCTACAAATCACCTGCCTGATCTGTAGAAGTCCAGAGTCTCATAAAAGATGACTGGCCTGCTAAGAAACACTATCTCAGTTTCATAGGAAGGTCACAGTGGTTTTTATAATACTATTTCTGGTTTGCTCATTTTCTGGATTTAAAGCCATGAGCTGAATGTTAAAAAGTCCCCAAAATTTACAGCATGTAGAACTTTCATAGACTGAAGTCACAGAAGTGTAATACCAGATCTGGAAGTTATTTCAGAGATTTTTCTCCCCATTTCTTATTTAGCAAAGGCAACTGATATTCAGGGTAGGTAAGTGATATGCCCAGGATTTCATTAATAAAGTTAGTATCACATTTCTGGTCCCTGGTCTCGGAAACATCAACAGGAAAGTATGAAGAAATATATAACTGGTTTCTACACAACCTTCCAGAAGAACATCTTTGTTGTAAAATGCATAATGCTACAGATTGTCTAGCAAGCCACATCCTTGTTCTTTTAAGAGTTTCAACTAAAACATGAAGTACCAGAGCATAGCAAATCCTTAGAGTAAGAATTTGGACTATATTAGTCCCAGTCTTATTTTTCTAAACATGCATTTGCTTTCATCATATATACTGTGGTCTTGTTATGAGTATATTATTCTCCTCCAGATTACGCTCTTTTGCTGTCAATGCAATTATACATGTGGATGTATGTATACGTATGCATTCACACATGTGTACGTGTGTGTATGCACAAAAGCCTAAAACAACTCCTGTGTGTCCTAGATAACTCCATCATCTCCATTCCGGATGAAGCATTTAATGGATTACCCAATTTGGAAAGGCTTGATCTGAGCAGAAATAATATCAGCTCTTCGGGCATAGGTCCCAAAGCCTTCAAGGTAAGCACACACACCAGCATTGAGTAACAATCCATTTGGACAGCTTTCCTGTGCTTGTACTGGTGGAGGGTGGGGAAGGGAGGAAAGTGTTTAACTTACAGTTTTCTCCTAAATTAAGAAAGCTTCCTCTCTGATATCCCTAAACTGCATTCAAGTTTCTGTGGAATACAGTCCCATTGTTTTATGTGTTTCTAGCTGGTTTTTCTATGCTTTACCTTTAGGGCATCACCACCATCAATGACAAAACCAATGTTTGGATATGTAAAGTAGTTTCCCCCCAAGTATCTGAAAACATGTTGAAATATGGTCTCCGCAATACAGGAGGTACTTCTGGGAATAAAGGAGAACTTATCTGGAAACTCTATTAACATGTTCAGGCCAGCAGACAGAGTTTCCTTATTTTGTGTTGCAGGCAAAAATCTGATAAAGGAACTTAGCAGAAGGAAAAAACGACTGGGCTCAGAAATAAGTTAACCTGGTTGAGGAGAGAAAACAGAAAAAAGCATAGACTGAACCATCAAAAGATTCCGGTTTGACTGAAAAATTTTTTTTAAAGGAAAAAAAAAGAGAAAATCAAGAAATATCGGAGAAACAAAGGGATAAACAAGCAATGTTTTTGTGCATAAACAATACATATCAATGTATATACCATAAGAAGCCTGAAATAAAATATACTAACCCCCAGGCCAAACTATCACTTTGGATGGTCTTCTGTCCAGTCTTTGGACTAATCACTGGTCTCTTCTATGCTCAGTTTCTGGTTCCCATTCCAATTCTGGGCTGCAGATAAGAGAGTTCCAGGCACCTAATGTCCCCCTGCTCCTGTCACATAACCAGGGTGCCTGCCGCATGCTAGTCACCCTCCTGATAGAATAGCTGGGATTTTTGTGCTTTCCTATAGTTGATCAAGAAGGAAGGCACTATTGGAAACCAGCTGCTCTTTCTGTTTGGGAGGGGTCTCTGTTCCACTCCCACACTGTTGGCACCAGACTGTGAGCACTACTGAGTTGAATCACTCTGTCTGGCTTCACTAGCACCTCTCCTCTATTGGTCATACAGGCTTGTTTGGGCAATGAAGGTGCACATTTCTAGGCAGTCAAAACTGGGAACCATATGGAAATAGCTTATAATAGCTGCTGCACTTAATTTTCAAGAATTTCTGCAATAAATAATGCCATTTTATGATTTGTCCTACTTAGTATAAATAGAGAACTGAGATTTACTACTACTTTGAAAGAATTCAATTTGCTTTTTCAATAGTTAGTACCCATGACAGAGTCAGATCACTGCATGACTTAATTAACTTTGTGTCTATTGCTGAGAAAGTGAAAACCTAAGATCTAGCAAAATATGAACAATCCATTGGTGATGGGAGCTTTTTCCTGCTTACAAAAGCCACAATATAAATACAGGTGAATGGGATACTAAACCATTGACTGTGGTCTGATGAAAATGCCTGGAAATAAATGCTATTAACAAGATTCACATCCACTTGTCAGGTAAGTCTGAGTAAATGAGGGCAGGTTTCTGAGATACTAGCGATACTTCAAACCAACAAACAAATCAGATATCCTGTGTACATCTGTGAACAGACAAAAAAGTGATTTTAAAATTTTCTTCTGAAGATTCTGAAGAAGTTAACACGTCTGATTATGGATGGAAACAATCTGGTAGAGATTCCTTCAGGATTACCATCTACACTAGAAGAACTTAAAATCAATGAGAACAACCTTCAGGCTCTGGATGAAGAAAGTTTATCAGGTATTTTACATTTGGTTTTAACATGTGTCCTCTGATAACCTTTGTTCTGTTAGTTGCGTAGAAATTTTATTTGCAGTGCTGCCAAAAGAAAACTTAATAATGTTTTTTAGGTCACTTTACTATTTATGTTGACAAGACTAATTTTAACTAATCACTGGTGAAACTTTAAAAAAAATGTATTTTAAATGCACTGCCTTAAAAAAAGGTACTTCATAGTCATGTGTCCTTAACATGGATGTGTTCTGAGAAATATGGTATTAGGTGATTTTGTCTGGTGTGAACATCATAGAGCATACTACACAAACTTGGATAGTGCAGCCCACCACACACTGGGCTATATCTAAGGGCCACAGTCATCTATGCAGCCTGTCGTTGACCGAAAGGTCATTCAGCAACACATGACTGTATGAAAGTCTAAACAAAACTTGCAATGATTTAGGTTCTCATCATTCACAATGCTGTAACTAAACTATTAATTAAGAGTCAACCATGTAACTGGCTGATGATTTGGTGGCTGACAATGATGACAACACAGCACCCTGGCTTGCTGACTAGTCTCCTTTCTTACTATGTGCTCAACACATACACCCACAACTACTGTCACCTCCACAACTTTGCTATTTTAACTTGTTATGTGCTTGCACAGGAGTGTTATGTATAAAGTACGGGTAAGTTTGCATACATGTGAGTGTATGACCAAAAGCACGTGAACTCTGTGGCAGTCTTGTTCCTGAAGCTGCTCTGACCTTCGCACTCATGTATCCATGAGGGACATGTGCCCACAAGGCAAGATGGACAGGTTGGCCATCTAAGAGACAGGCCTCAGGGAGACTGCCACCTTCTTCCTGTGATATGGTTGGAATCTACTCTTCCCAGGGTCATTTCTGGATCAAGCCAGATAACTAAAGTCATCATAATGTGACTGATAAGAAACAGCATTACATTTAGCTTTTCATGAATTCTTGCTAATGTCTTTGATTAGGTTATATGCTTCTTCAAGACAATGGCTGCCAATTTTGTCTAGTATAGCTCTTGAGGTATTGTGCCCAACACATTATTGGATTTGAAATATTTTTACTATGGTAACGCTGGATAACCAAGCTTTTAAAGGAATAAAACAATTCAATTCTTTCCTTTTATTCCCCAAAACTTCACTGAAACAAAAATGTTCTGGTGAGGGGGGGAAAAACAGTAATGAGAACTGCCAAATCTGAGGATTACAGAGTTATGGAAAGACTCTATTTCCAGATGGATTTCACAGTACACATGAAAATCATTAATGAACACAAATTTTGATGCATTTTTTCATATGGAAAAGGCATTAGAAAATTCAATTTCTAAATTAAATTCTAAATGCTAGGTGAAATAGACACCAAAGGAAAACTCACTTTAGAAGAACATACTAATGGCTATATGTGAACTCCTGTGAGATTATATGTTATAAAATAGAAGTCCTGATTTGGAAAGTGCTCACAACTGCTTCTCTGTACTCTTCTCCCATATGCACAGTACTTCTATATTCCCAGAGCTTTAACTCTGGAGGTCTTGGCCTCATACAGGTTGCTAGTGAGAAAGTTCTCAACCATCATCCCCAACAGATTGTCCCTGCACTCTTTACACTGAGGACTCCTGTTCTGTTTGAGTGGGTTCTTAGTCCCAGTCCTGTGCTAGCCACTTGGGTGCTGGGTTCTTAGTCCTGTTCTAATGTTGGTCCCTTGAGTGCTGAGTTCTCAGTCCTGTTTAAGTGATGGCCTTTGGATCACAGTCCCATTCCTGTGCTGGCTCTTGGGGTTTGGGTTTTCTTGTGACTGCTGCAGCCTTTGGAGCTCCCTGATTTCTGAGTTCCATGGATGTGTCTGGTCAGGCTGGCTGTCAGTGAGCAGGGTGAGCCCAAGCATAGGCCACCTCTGGTGCTGTGACCCAGCTCTTTTTCTGGGTGGAAATCCTGACCTGACCGTCAGAGGCTGTTGCTCTTGGGTTATCTCTCTTGTGGCAGGTCTTCACTCATAATCTTTCAGAGAAGTGGGAAGATAGGGCACTCCAGAAGAGAAAGAGCATGTGTGCCTGTGGATCTGAGGGTGAGGAGCAAGACATGGGCAGTACGAGACAGTGCAGGGCTGCACGTGCATGTGAGGTACAGGGAGCTTACACAGGACCCACTGAAAGGTCTGCATCCGACTAAAAAAGGAGGGAGGCCATGCATGCAGGAAGGAGGGACAGCAGGAGAAAAATGGGCATGCTTACAAATGTTTTCTGCCTTCCCTGTTGATCACTGTGGACTTCTAGAAAAGGTGGTGTGCTGTTGGTCATCTGTAATGCTTCTGAGATTGTGTCATCATGCATGTCCATCCACATTCATGACATGTCATGTCACCTCCCCCACACAAAAAATGTGTGCGTTGTGTGTTGTTTCTCTCTTGCTTATGAAATCATGTAATGGCCATTAGTCTACTTCTACCTCTCGTCAGAAAACTTCTACAACATTCCAAAACCTCAATAATATAGCAGATAAATATGCTGGATTCTCAGCAGCCTTAGTTTTTGAAATTAAAGAGAAATACAGAAATATAACCACTCATCATGGTAATGATTGGCCTCCCTACTTCCTGTTTTGTGGCTCTTCAACCGATCCTAACCACAACCACCAGATTAATCTGTCGTGCTGACCCCACCACGTAGAGAAGGGTAAAGACCCTGCAGTCTATCTCTGCCATAAGCAACCTTCACCCAGGAACCCTGAGCACACCCACATGGGTTCTCACCTCCATGTGTGCACCTGGCTGCTCAGCCTCCATTTCCACCTGCATTTTTTATTCTTGACAGCCTGTGTACTACCATGTACTACCAATGTAGACTCCAATGTACTACCATACTACTCAACTACACTGCCTTCTCTCTGCCATCTCCTAGCATCTCTTCTCTATATTCCACTTGCTTATACTATGCTTTGCGCCTCTGATATGCCCCAGCATAGGAACTCATGTGCAGAGAGCATTCGGTGCAATGCCCACAACTTGAGTTCAATGTGAAAACAACCCATGTCCTAGAAATCTTGGCCACTGAACAAAGTCCAAAGTTACACCCTGAGTTTTGACTCACACGCCTCTGGGCATCATCACCGCTGAGCTGTCCATTCTCCTTTTTAAAACTTCAATCAATTCGGATCATACCGCTCTTGAGGCCAGCAGAAATAATTTAGAAAAAACTTGTTTGTATAAAGGCCTTCCTTGGTAGCCCAATCTGAATGTGTGGAGAATGTTTGACTTTTCTCCTTTCAAAATGTACTTTTGACTGCATTCTCTGCCAGGAAATGAATAACTGTGATAGGAATTCACGCTCTGTCCCATTGCTGCAACTCCCTGTTCAGAGGCGGAGGGTTCACTGGGCCGAGCACCCCTTTCTGAGTCCTGGAAAGGGAACCACTCCTTGTAGACAATCCTATCTGTCACCATCATGCTGCCACTGCATGCTAGCTGTCCTGTAAAAACCTCCAATGACCTTCATCAACCTGTTACCTTTTGCTTTCCTGTGTGACATGTCCCTGCTTAGCATCAGGGCCTCTTCAGGGCTCCCTAATTTTCCTTCCTGTCTCCTTCCCCTCTACTCCAAGCTCTCTTCTCTGACCTCTCCCCATTTGTACCCTGACTTTGTTCCCTGCATCTTCTTCCCCATCTGTACCCTTCCCTTTGTACTCCCTGCCCCCTTCCCTTTGTACCCACTCTTCTTATACCCCTTGCTTCCCTTTGCACCTTGACTCTCCTCCCTGGCTCCCCTGTCCCTCCTCTCTATATCCTGAATCTCCTTGTCTACTCCTGCCCCTCTGCACTCAACTCTCCTCCCTGTTTGCTCCTCCTCTGCACCCCAACTCTCTTCCTTTCATACCCCTCCTTCTCTGTTCCGTGTACATACTTTCATCACACAGCATCCCAAATTTCTTTCCACTTGCACCTCTTTGGACATGCATTCAGCACTCGGTCCTGGCTATGGCACATTTGGATCTTGCAAATTGATTGAGAAAAGGCTATATAGGGAAATATATAAAAAGAAACTATAGCATCTGTCTTCCAAAGACAGTGAACTTCTCATAGAACATTTTGAAAAGGTATAGAAATTGCATGTCTTTTCAATTATCCTAACTTTCTAATAATTTTATTTTTTAATAGACTTAAATCAATTGGTCACCTTAGAACTGGAAGGGAACAATCTCAGTGAAATCAATGTTAGTCCATTAGCTTTCAAACCTCTGAAGAGCCTATCCTACCTGCGTCTGGGAAGAAATAAATTCAGAATTATACCACAGGGTCTTCCTGATTCTATCGAGGTACCAGTGTTTTTCTTTTATTGTTTTATATTTTAAATACAACAGAAGAAACAATATATTTTAAAAGCTTATGAAGAATATTAATACACATAATAGTTTCATTGCTATGTACATACAGTAGTTACCATAATTTGATAATTATTTTCTCTTCAATCAATGCAAAACTGTAAAAACCCTTGGTAAAGTGAAATTTGTATCTGTTGAGAATTTAAATAGAAACTACAACTTGTAAAAAGTAATCTGATTGCAAGATAGCTTAAACCTATCCAAGCTGGACTCTTGACATCCCAGAGTAGCCATGTGGACTAGCAGGGATTTTGCATGGACAGACCCATCCACAGAGATCTGCAGAGACCCACAGCTTACCAACTCCAACCAGATCCTATCAAGGGCTCACACACTGTCCTGTCTATTCCTGCCTCTTAGGTGTGGGGTCTTCTTTGCTACAGCAAGGGACAAACAACCCAGAAGGGACTCTAGGTGGTCTCTGCTACTAGAAGTGGTCTCTGCAACACCCTGACTTCATGAAACATGGACATGTGACCCAATAGGAACTTAGGTACATGTGTGTGTTGCCATGCATACACACCCAACTAGAAGGTAGTATGTACCTGCTGTGAGCCCAAAAGTGGGTCACCTGCCACAGCCATTGTCCTTCCTTTTCCTCCTATTTGCAGATTGAGATGTAACTTTAGAACTTATCAATCAGCTTCAATACCTGACTTACACTGTTTGGAATCTGAAGAAACACAGATTCCTGATCCTATGTTAAATCAGATTCTTCAGAGGGTATGGCTTGCAAATTCTAATTTCTTTAAAAACTAAAATTTTAAATAGAAAAATGCATACACACACACACACACACACACACACACACACACACACCTCGAAAATACAAAAGAGTGTATCTCCACCCAAGTATGAATCTCCCACTCTTGGATTCGCTTTCCAGAGCCTATAGGTGCTGTCTATGCAGGGGTGTGTGCTCTGAACCCTTCCAAGGTGCTGCCTCACAGCCCCAATTTCAATGTATGGATGACTATGCTCTGAGGTACACTGAGGTTGAAATTTACATTTTAAAATTCACAAGTGGTTTTAATATACAACCATGTGTGGGAACCAAAGATCTAGTTCATCCTCTAAGTACTATGAAGGTAAAAACAAAAAGTTAAAATTGGCTTACCCATCTGTAACATGCCAAAGTTAAAGGGCAAAGAAAGAGAAATTACAATTGGAATGGAGATCTACACTAAAGATATATATCCTAATTCTGCTGAATTCCAACAAGATCCTTTCATGAAAAACTCTCTCTAATGCCAACTGAATTTAACTTGAAGGCAACTAACTGCTGAAAACTTACTAGCAGTTCTAGCAAACTTCACCCTGTTGTTAAATGAAGGCTTGTAAATAAGCTTTAGTAAAATCAATTACAATACAAGGAAGTCCAAAAAACATGAGTCAGAAAAAAAGAGAAATTGCAAACAGCACAAACTAGTGAGATGCATGCTGACTGGAGCCAGGGGGCAATGGGACAAGTTTCTTGTGTATCAGCCACATGGCCTTGGCACACCAATCATTTCTCCACTGCTACGTGGAAATGGTAATTCTTACTGTCTTCTAGGATTCTGAAGCTCAGATGAGATAGTTTATGTAAGCTTTTGTAAATTATAAAGCTTTATATAATTATTATAGTATGCTGTTATCTTGCAATATTTTATGGTTAAAAATAATTAAATAAAATTCATAAATTCCATAACCATGACAGATAGCATTTCATTATACTAATGAGGAAATCTGACAACTTAAATAAATGAAATGATTTGGAAGAGCATCTTAATTTCTATGAAATACAATACATTTAATAATTACTCATGCCATCTGCAGCAACACGGATGGAGCTAGAGGGATCATGCTCAGTGAAATAAGCCAGCAGGAAAAGTAAAAATATCAAATGGATTCACTTATAGGAGGAATACAGGGAAACCAAATATGGGATCAGGAGGAAAAATAACAACAACAACAACAATAATAATAAACAAAAACCAAAACTAGCAGGCAACATAAATAAGAGACATTCTGCTAAGGGGGGAAGGGATCAAAATGGGGGACAGAAGAGCACAGAGGGACTATGGTGATGGTTCATAGGTGAATTGGTGGTGGGAATTTTATGGAATACACAATAAAGTAAAAGATATAAATTAAAAATATATATACATATAAATAAAACACCAATTCAAAAAGAAAAACCAATTAACTACTAAAAATAAGTCTTTTCTCTTAATTATAGGAATTATACCTAGAAAACAACCAAATTGAAGAAATAACTGAACTTTGTTTTAATCGTACCAGAAAGATCAATGTCATTGTATTACGCTATAATAAAATTGAAGAAAGCAGGATTGCTACTTTAGCCTGGATAAATCAAGAGTAAGTATATGCTACAAGTATATCTTTACCTTAGAGGATTCCTTCTTTTTGCTATTATTAAACAGGGCATAAAAATGGTGATATGAGGGAGGCTGAAGCTTCTGAAGGGCTTGTGAGAGCTTCCTTTTCCAGGAAACTCAAAACTTGGCTACAGCAGTACCCCCTTATCTGTGTTTTCAATTTCCATGGGTTCAGTTAGTTATGCAATAAGATATTTTGGGAGAGAGACCACTTTCACATAACTTATTACAGTATATTGGTTTTTAAAAAATTTTTGAAAAAGATTTATTTATTTATGCATACAACCTGGGGTACAGACCGGAGGCATGGGGCGGCGAGAGGGTTTACTAGAGACAAAGTGGGGAGCAGAACAGGCAGATAGAGAGAAACACACTGCTGAGGAGAGCAGCGGGCGAGGCAGGAGAGGTCTGCTGTGCCATGTGGGAATCTCCCCAGCCGGCATTAAACTTGCCGCCGCTGCCAACACCTCAACAGCATAGCGCCTAACTGCTGCACCACTGGGGAGGCCCTACAATATACTGTTATAACTACTTCCTTTTATTATTAGATATTGGTGTTAATCTTATACTGTACCTAATTTATAATTTAAACGTTATCATAAGTCTGTATGTATAGGAAGGAATTTAGTACACAGAGAGTTCAGTACTATTCACTGAAGTCTTGGAACATGCCCTGAGGATGAGGAGGGGCTACTGTACTTCATTACATGACTGGTGTTAGGATTACTGTGGTCACTGTTGCCTGGATGCCCTAAAATGAGCCACATCCTGACTCAGGCAGATCTGACAGAACAGTGTGAGCCCAAGTGCTGATTACCAGATCTGTTGGTCTTACAGGGTGGTCATCAAGTTAAATGAGATGATTCCCTATACACAATGAGGGAGGAAGTGCTCCTCCTCCCCCCACACCAACAAGTAGAAATACCAGGCTTCACTGTGCTACACCACTGCCTTTGGTCATCTAAGATGCTTATATCAAGTCTCATGGAATTGACTGTAGACTACCCAGCTGATGGGGCAAAAGCAGAGCCCAATGTCCTGGAGTCATCAGCCACCCTCAGGGAAGGGTTGAGCATGGGAGACTTACCTGGCAGTAGCAGGAGCCCAGGGACAGAGGCAGGGACATTGGGCAGAGACAAACAGAGGCCTCAGGGCCAACTGCACTCAGCAGGAGGTAGTGGAGTGAGGATGGTGGAGTCTTCATCTAGTGAGGCTCCAGAAATGAGCCAGGAGGCTCACAACATTTCCCAGAGCATGTGGCCAATTAGTCACCTTTTCTAGACCCCCCCAGTCTCCTCCTATGCCCCAGGTGTGCCGGTCATCAGATCAAATACGGAATGAAAATGCAAATACCCCACAACATCACTATTCCTGTTAGAACTAAGATCATGTTAGGGATAAGTAGTCTGATGTCAGCTAAGGCTTCGGGATTTCATTTTTTCATTCCAGTTTGACCCAAGAGATACTGAGGGTCCTCTTGACTTCACCATTATGCCCAGATATGAGTTTTTTTCTCTGAACTTGAACGTTCCTCTTTCATGGAGTGTAAGTGCTGAGGGCCAGTGTGGTGCTGGGCTCAGGGTGACACAGATTGCTGGCAGGAAAGCCTGGAGCTTAAGGTCACTGTTCTGATGTTCTTTCTTTGCCACAGAAATCTAGAATCAATTGACCTCTCCTACAACAAGCTCTACCATGTTCCCTCTTATCTACCCAAGTCCCTGCTGCACCTTGTGCTCATCGGGAACCAGATAGAGCGCATCCCTGGCTATGTGTTGGGCCACATGGAGCCAGGTCTGGAATACCTGTACCTGTCATTCAACAAACTCACTGATGATGGGGTGGACCGGGTCTCATTCTATGGAGCATATCATTCTCTGAGAGAACTGTTTCTGGATCACAACGACTTAAAATCTGTACCACCTGGGATACAAGAAATGAAAGCACTACATTTCCTGAGGTTGAACAACAACAAGATACGGTAAATTTTGACTTTTTCAACTGAAAGTGCTCTAGTTGACAAAACACATGATTAAATAACAATGGCCCAATGTCTGAGATTTACTTTAAGGAAAAAAGAAAGTGACAAGAGGTTGAATTAAATAAGATAGGGAAATATTCAGAACTTTTAAAAGCAGATGACAGGTTCATGAGGATCCATTATAGTTGTTTTTTTAAATTTTTGTATATTTTTGCAAACTTCATTAGTGAAATATTTAAAAACTAGAGTACTACTACAGAACACTGAAACCTTAAAGACAGGATCAAATGAAGTTTCAAGGCAACAGATCATGGTGCTTCTCTGCATTCATATGTAATTTAAAGAGCCCTCATCTGTACAGCACCTAACCTAAACGCATGCCCAAATTAAAGGTGCTTCTAACTGGATTTTTCTGAAGGCAAAATTCTGAATAAATTGATCGAGACTCAGTTTCCTTCACTTCTGGGGACTTATTTTTTTCCTGTGAGTTTTCTGCCTGTGCCGAAGCACTTCTCCCTGCCTAGGAAGAATGAATGGCTCAAGAACGATTCTGGAAAACCTTGTTAGTTCTGGCAAGAGTGAAACAAGATTCCAGAGTTCTGTGTCCTGTCCCTAGGGTTACACCCTTGTTCATTTCCTATCTCTAAAATTCCAGAGACACTTATACTCCCAAAACACCAAACAGAGAAGGGTTGTGAGTTTATAAAAGCACTGGGGAGGGGAGGGGGGCCCTATATGATTCAATCTCAATTTTTTTTTTACTACAATACTCCACAGGTTGTGTTATATATACACATTTTGTATGTTTGTTCCACTTCTAGAAATTCTAAAATTTATCAAGTGAATTTAGGTAGTCACACTCTGCTATCTTTATTACAAGCTTTCTCTTGACCACAGAACCAGTGTTAAGTAAATTTACTGTGGTGATCATTTGGATATACATATATCAAACCATGCTGTACACTTCAAACAAATATAATATTTTATGTCAATTATATCTCAGTAAAGCTGAAAAAAAGACATATGTTAGACTATAAAAGTATATCAAAATGTTAATAGTAGATGTCTGGGGGGGAAAAAAGGCTGGTGCTAAGCATTTTGGCTTTATTATTTTGTTTTTGACATTCTTTCTTACTTTGGAGAATCAATATGTATTTATGGTTTTATATATTAAGATTGTAATTACTGTTCTTAAACCTAAGCCATCCCTGTATCTGTGGACAGGACCTCCCTCTGCAGAGTCCCAGACCCTTCACTAGGGAAAAATCTTCACCCACCCCAATGTGGTACATTCCTTTCAAAAGAGTTCTAGTGTTTCCAGACCTGGTGGACTGCCAGGAGATAGATATTTTGTAAAGAAAAAGAATATTAGTTCATACTGACATTCCTAATTCAAATATAACCTTATAAAGTCTTCCTTTTGTTTTAAACATGTTTCTCTTATACTGCACCTAGGTTTCCAACAACACTAGCTTAAGTTTGTTTTCTTACAACATCTAAGTAATAGCTTCAAAATGTCGATACCATTAGTACGGTAACAACAAAAACAATTTTTTACAGTGTTTTTGGTTGCTCTATTTGTCTTTAGAATATGTTCCAGAAGAATGTGTAGCTGAAATACAGTTTTCTTTCTAACAACATGTCAACAATTTAATTTTCATTAGTTGGTTTTTGCTTCTTAGGAATTATTATTTTCTATCTGAATTAGTATTATTTTTACTATGTTATACATTAATGTGATTCTAAAGTCAAAACTGTATAACAAGTTATATTGAGAAGTCTTCTATCCTAGTCCCTTATGCCCTGTTCCATCCTTCCGCAAAGATGAAATATTTCTATTAATTCCAGTATAGCTTTTTGCAAATGTAAGTATACACAAATACACATATTCATATTTCCCATCCCCACCCACAATTATTATATAAGTCACTACAAAGATGTCTCACATTCTTTCTCTCTCTCATATATTTTTCCTATTTTTAAAATTTAATTTTTACAAATTAGAAGTACATATTGCATATCACTCCTATCAATACACAGAGAATTTCCTCATCCCTTTAACAACTGAATAGTATTCCACCTTGTGGATACCTTACTCAACCAATTCCTTACTGATACTTTGACTTCTTCCATTCTTTCACTACTACGTTAAAGCCACATGCATGAACTTTGTGCAAACATCATTTTCCAGTCTAAGTTTTAATAGATTTCTATAGGTAGGATTGCACATATCATTTTGCTAGATATTGCCAAATTGAATTCCCTTCAATGATGTTTGATGCTCCATAGACTCCATGTCAGAAAATGTTGATGAACTTTTTTGCTATTTTTTTTTTTTTGGTGTCAAATCTGGTGAATGATATGCCAGTCTAGTTTCAATTTATACTGCTCTTATTAGAAATGATATTGAGCACCTTTGTATATTTACACATTTTTTTTTTTTGTCTGTGAGTTGGTTACCCAAATATTTCCTTTTTTCTCTTCCCTTCTTTTTCTTCGAGGTTTTTAGGAGGTCTTTGTATTTAACCTTTTATCTGTGATTATGTTGCAAATACTTTCTCCTAACTGCCATTTGTCTTTAATCTGTGCATTTAAAACACAAACAAAAGTTTGTATTCCATTTATCAATCTTTTCTTTCAGTGCTTCTGGTTTTTGGTCACAAATAGGAAGATTCTTCCACACTCCTGTACTAAGACCATGCTTTATCCTACTACTTTTATAGCTTCATCTTTTACAGTCAGAGCTCTGACCTATTAGGACTTTTTTCCCTGGAGTATATGAAGAAGATCCATTTAATTTTAAGAATGAATAACTTTTTAAAATAAATGTAAAACCTAACTTCTAAGTTATGAGGCAGAATATTACTTGGATTGTTTGTGACCTGTATATATCTATTTTTCCTTAGGAATATTCTCCCAGAACAAATTTGCAGTGCTGAAGAAGATGATGATTCAACACTGGAACATCTTCATCTTGAGAACAATTATATTAAAACAAGAGAAATATCATCCTATGCATTTTCATGCATAAGATCATATTCAAGCATTGTTCTTAAACCACAAAATATCAAGTAATTCCAAGTTTTCCTTGCCATTTCTAAATTGTAGCCTTATATTTATTGCAGAACCATTTGTCATCAGTAGGAAAGACAAGTCTCATGCTATATCCTGTATCATTAAGCAGTTAACCAGATCCACCAATCCACAGATGAACAACTAAAAACACAGCTACAAGGTTTAGTCTTCTAGCAGTATTAGTGACAGTTACAGTTTCACAACTCTAGAAAGAAACCATCCTATTGCAAACTTTTTCTCCTGAGGATAGGATGTTATGCACTGCAGAGTTAGGCTGGGAAAATCTGGAACAAAGTAATGTCCTTTGAGCAGACCTCAGTATTACTCTGAGTTGAGAATCCACTATGTCCCTCTAAAAATTATATATGTTATGGTTCAAAACCAAGAAGTATATGGCAGGAAGAAATAACAGGTACAATTTGGGAATTAGTGTTTTGTTTATTATTCTACTGCTAAAACAACAGTAACACCTTAATGCTACAACTAATGTATAAATAGTTATTGGGTTGGCTTTATAGCCTTCTATTGATTACATGTATGAAATTAAAACACTATTGTAAAGTTAATTTCCAGTTTTTGAGAATTGTACTATGGCATATATGTGGTTATTAAGATTAGGGGAGGCTCAGAGCATGGTGTATATGAACTCCAAGGTAATTTTGAGACTTTCCTGTAAATCTAAAAAGTTAAATAGTATTTTAAGATCAACCATGCTATTCTTTACTTAGGATCAAAAGATTTTATGAAAGCAACAGCATTTGTTTAAAATAAGTTAGTTATCCTTAACTATAACCTTGTAAATGTAGATCCAATGCATGAAATTTTGAAATTTTTTGCTGTTGGTCATTGTTCATGTTATCTTTTTTGCCCTAATTTACTCAAATGTATCCTTTTATTTAGTTCAATCTAACACAAAGCTATTAGTATTTACTATGTGCTAGACGCCACCAAAACCATTTATTAAAATTTTCATCATGTAGTGATCTTCTATCTTTATTTCTAGAATGATGTATAAAAGATACATATGAAAACTATGTTAACTTCTCTTTGTCACTCTCAGTTTTGTGTCCTGAAAACACCAGACTAAAAATTGCAGTTCCTGTCTTGACACACGTTACGCCAATTTTAGATGCCTGTCTTAGACAGGTTACGCCAATATTTCAAGCTTCAGTTAATATTTCAGTAGTTCTTTCCCCATGATCAGAACCTTCCAGCCCCACTTCACAAGGATGTTATGAAGATCAGAGAAGAATGAAAAGCATCTGGGAAAGTTTGAGTGCACGGCAAGTGTGGCTATTATTACAAACTTTTCATATAAAATTGAGAGCAACCAGCACATTCAACTGAAGTTGATTATTTTCTGGGCAACTTTCAAAATGTTAAAGTTTGGATTCACCCATTTGAGTTAGTGTTATTTCCAAGCTCCCTCTCTAATACCTAGGATTTTGAAATTTCAACATGAGCAAGAATTTTAATATGATGAAGACTGTTAGATTCAAGGTCAAAGGCTTAAGGCAGGTGGCTAAGAAAAGAACTACATACGATCTTACAGAAAGAAAGTTGAGTCTCATAATCATTTTAGGAATGTAGAAGCATTATTAATTTAAGTTGGTCAAGCTGAAATTAACAAAGATAAGAACAAGAAAACACAACAATGTTCATTTAACAAGAATCCTGTATTGCTTCTTGCAGTGTGAAAACAAATGCATCATCATAAATGGTTTAAGGAAATATAAGTGGTAAAGAAAATTAGTGTCAGAGGGAGCGCCAAACGAATAAGCTAAGTTAACAAAATTAGCACCCTGGAACAAAAGAGAGACTGAGCCATGCCTGCATTCATTCTTTACCCTGACTGTATTCAGCTGTGTTCCAGATGTTGTTCAAGCGATAGGGACAAACAGATCGGACTGTGTCTCTGCTCACTGGGAATGTATAGTCTAGAAGGGGCAGTAAACATGAAATAAATAAGGCAATTAGCCAACAGTTAAGTGCAATGAAGTCAGTAAACAGGGCAGCAATGCAAGAAATGCTGGGTCCCTGAGCCCTCTGCGTGGGCTTGGGAGGCTCCCAGGTTCCAGGGCTCAACACAGACCACGCCTCATGAGTCCAGGAAAGACACAGCCATACCCAGCAGCTTTGGAGTGACATCACTGAGATCCTGCAGTGTGTTTAGGACACCCTCATAGGGGCAGAACCTCTAGAAAGGCTGAAAAATAGAATGACGGACGGAGCTTTGTCCTTAAGTTGGAAGATGCTTTTACTTCAATTGATGGTATCATTTAAAAATATAAAATATGTCCAGTGCTAAACTTGTTCCACCTTGAAATTTCATCATGCTCTTGGCAGCATGATTAATTCCATTAAAAAAGAGAAAAATATCCTTGTAGCAAGCTTTCTTCATGATTTAATACTATAAACAAGCAGTTGTTCTGTTCAGCTTCAGAAATACAGTGTAATAATGCACATGCATACTAAGGAAGTCCTGGCCTAGCTATATTCTGAAAATATAAACTGTGTGCCATCTTTGCACACAGGTTCACGGAGTGTCTCATGAAAGCCTAGATTTATTTTTTGATATTTGTCTTATTGTAGATAAGAACATTTCATAAAGTACTTCAGATACGATATGGTAAAAGACACGTGTAGCCTGAAATCATAAGGAAGGAATGACAACATGAATCAGGACACGGCAGGCACATCTTGGTCTCCAATGGTTGATTATGCGGTCATTCAACTTTCCTAAGATTAACCTGTTGTATTATGAAACGACTTGTTCGGAGAAGAATGATGCTTTTCAAATGCAGTTCACTGGGAATGGGTAGAAGACTTCCTGAAGAGGAAACACAGATTCCCCTTAAATAAAGTAGCTATGCGACTATCACCAAGGGCTACTACCTCTGCCCTACTTTTTTTCTTAGCACTACTGGAAAGGTACTATCTAAATTATATACCAAGTTGCAAAATTCACAGAGAACATGCAGCCACAGTCCCTGTTCGTAACCCTTTGCTTATCAGACTTCAGGTGCATAGGTTACAGACTCCTTGCATATGCCAGGGCAGGAATTTTGGTGGGTGTGTCTGTTCCTTTCAAGTCCCAGTCCTATGGTGGGGGATCAGCTCTGAGCAGCTCTGTAACAAACTCCGCTGACCTTTGACCAGAAACACCTGAAAGGTCAGTAGGCTGAGCACTGGTTCTGTAGGGCACAGATGCAGGATGCAAACTGGGCTCACACCCTTCATCTCTGACAAGCCCTATAACTCCCTATGCAGCAGCTGGGTCAGGACACCAGGACCAGGGTGGTGGGTGGCACTCAGGAGCAGTAGGGAACACAGGTTTCCCTGCTATTCCAAAGTAGATCATTCCTACTTGGTATAATTTTTTTTTTTTTTTTTTTGTATCTGGGAACACTCAACAATTTTTCCTAAATTAACGCTAACAGTGTTCCCACACCCAAAGGAATACGCTACTCTTGAATAGCAGAGGAAAGCAGTACATGCCTGATTTTGGACTTAATCTGTGTCTTCTGCCAAAGTCTGATAAGCAGAAGTCTGGAAGTCCGAGTGGGGCTTGTGAACCGCTGAATCCCAAGGGCACAGGGACCCTGGTGTGGGAAGTATTACCCACAAAGGTGAGGAAGACAAAACTATCTCTTGCATGGTTTGCATTTTCAGTCACTCCACACATAATCACCTTGGGAGTCAGTCTCCTGAAGTCGAAATTAATGACAACTTAGAGCCACTTTTATTACAATGGAATAACCATCCAGAGACACTAGCTGAAATCTATGAGCAGTGTCCTCCCTCTGCAAGGCAACTCTAGGAGGAGAGAGGGCACGGTGGTTTCCTTTCCACTCACACACAGGGTGTGTTAGTCCCAAAGCTGCTCAGTACTATACAGTGTAAACCTTTGCATTCATGGGTAGGTGAGGAAAAGGACACTGACCCCCAATTTCAGGGTTGGCAAAGAAGCCATGATCTCTGTTGGTCCCCACCTGACCTCAGCCCTTGGTGTGACCCTAAAGAGCTTGAGAGGAGCCACGCCTGCAGGCCCAGTTCCATGGCTCTGGGTTTCTATGCCACACCCCAGCAACAGATCTGGTATTATGACTTAGGTCTCAAAGTATTTCTTCGCACATATGGGGCGTTGCATGGTAGATGGGTAGGGGGGTGTACCCTGATTTTGGAAAAAGACTGTAAAACTTAGAAGAATAGAGACAATTTCTGGGATGCCAAAATGACTGTTGATCCTCAGTTTAAACCAGGTAAGTTCATGAGTTGTCCAAAGTTGATATTAACATTACTCCTAAACAAAACAGACAGGAATCTGAAAAAAGGATTTTTAAAGTAAGAGTAAGAAATTGAATTAAAAAGATTTACATAAAATCTTTCTTACATATTTTCTTTTATGACTATTTCCTGACAGGGACGTCAGAAAGCAGGCACAGAGTATATTCTGTAAAACAATGAAGTCATGTGTTGATAACTGGTAATACTTCATAATTAACTGACTGTTCTGCATAATAGCAACACTGACCATGTTTTGCAAAGCCATAAGTTAAACATACTAAGAATGACTATGTTCACAGATGCTGACATAAAAGAATAAAACACTCACATTCTGCTACTTAAGTGGAATTCCAAAGGGCTAGGTCAAGCTCCCCATGATATCTATTCCACCTCTTTCCTTTATTTAGCAAATGGCTAGGAAGTTTCCATATGGGGGATACATTTACAGATTGATGACATCTGTCCACAGCTGGATTCAGATCCTCATCAACTTAAATTCAAAAACATAAAGTACCCATGGAAATAGGCAGAAGTTTCTGAGTATCTCTAACCTACACCAGATGCTTGCAGGGATCTTAAGCCCCAGAGTCTATGAAACATGAGGTCCCTCTCTTGTAGTTAGAAAACAAGAATGAGTATCATGGTTCTGGGCTGGAACCCTTAGCAGCTGTAGACATGGCCAAGTTTACTTAGATTCTGATTGCCAGTTTTCTAGCCCATGAAACTGGGGGGAACATCAACCTCCAAGGCTGAAGGTTACATGAGGTGATGTCCATGACAGTGCTGGCACAAGCAAACTTCCGACACAGTGTCTTCCCTACATCCATAGGCATCTGGACGCCAGAAGGCAAGATTCAGTGACTTGTTCAAGGCTGTCAGGCCTCTTAACGTGGCAGATATTACTTATTCAAGGAAACTGATTGCTTATATGGGGAAAGTAGTGTCTGTTACATTAGGCCAATGGTAAGGAGCTCTCCAGAGCTTGGTGGCATTCCCATAGGATCCATGCAAGCTCCCATCCATGGTGTAGAGGAGAGAAGCCAGTGAAGGATGTCCTTCAGTAGCACTTCCTAAAGGCAGAGCAAAGCTGGAATTCAGAGTCTAAAATCACTTATCCTCATAGACATGGACGCAGTTTAGAAGCACATTAGAAAAAATCAAACACCTGATTATGAGAAAGTAAAGTCTGATTTACAAATGTGATTTAGGTGTAACACCTGAAATGTGGCAGGAAAATATATTTAAAATAGCAAGCTAAACTAGAAGATGCGATCAGTGCACCTGTCCTGCAGATGGATTCACCCATCTGCACTAACCTGGCTGTCACTGTGAGGTCTCCCAAAGCATATCTCAGGCAGATGGTCTCCTGGCAAGTTTCAACTATCTCATTACTGGTCCTGACTGTGCCTAATCCAGCAGATCCAGAGACATTTCTAAAAGATTTTCAGAGAAACAGATCTACCGTAAACAGGACAGTCACGTGTCAGTACACGTTTGATCCTGTATAATTTAGACAATACTTTGCACACTAACCTATTGCTCAAGTGTCGGCTGCTATGGCTAAGACCATAAGCCATGCAAGAATTTGGTATGTCACACACTGTTATTCACAAAGGAGTGAATGACTCTAACTTGGTAAATAGAGCTTAGTGATTACACAACTAAAAAATAAAGGCATGACTATTTCTTTGAAGTTAATTTTCTTTTTCTACATGAAAATGGATAAAATCAAAATCCACAGTCTAACATATTTTTTCCTTTGCACAAAATGTGAAGAATGTGGATCTACACAAGGGAAAGCAGATTGTATTAAAAATAACATGTGATTGTACTAAACACATACTAACTTGGAAAAGAAAAGGAATACATCATGTTATTAAAATGTCATGGTGTGTTTCTAAGTAACAGAATCTCTGTGGTCAAATAAACTTACATTAAACTATCAGCCGATATAAGCAAATCTTTTTATAAGTTGGAATTTGCTGAAGGTTCATTTGTTTTACGTAAGCTGAGAATTACATTCACAATTACCAAGTTTATATGTGAACCGTTTGAAAAGCCAATTTAACTAGTTTTGTGATACATAGAATAAATGATGTAATAAAAATTATGACTCTATTCTAGGATAAAAGTTCTTTAGTATTTGAAGGATGGACCTCTGTGAGGGTATCATAAAAACTACGATGGACCCTCTGCAGAGAAAAATACACATATACAAACACTTTGCGCGTGTGGAAAGAATATAAAACTTCCCAAATCTCTAGGGATACTAGTGCCTTATTAAGAATACCTGTCTGTGGTAACACCTTAACTTAAATTTTGTATGCAAATACTCCACACTCCACTAACATTAAGGATAAACAAAGAGTTAAAATTAACTTAAGGCAAAATGTCACGCTTTCCTTCCCACAATTGTTTAGCATCTATTCTCAGATTTACTTAACAATTATTTTCAAGACCATACAGAAATTAAAAGAATAATACAGTGAACATCTAAATACTTATCAACTACATTAGCCAATAATACTTTGTCATTCATTTGATTCTTTTCATATTCATATCTACACATATCTATATACATATAGGTATATTTTCAGAGGACAGATCATTTGAATGCAATGTGCAGATATTGTAACATGTCACCCCAGCACTTCAGTGCATTTCTTAAGAACAAGGACATTTTCTTAAATAACCATGAGGTAATTATCACATTCTTTTGCACGACTGTACCCAAGAAATTTAACAATATTTCAGTAAAATCGAACACATAGTCAGTACCAAATTTTCCCAATTGTTAAAACAATTTCCTAGTCTGTTTGTATTGCGCAGGCACATGCATGTGTGTGTATGTGTGCAGGCACATGCATGTGTGCACATATGTGGGGGTGTTGAACCTACATGCCTGAATGCAAGTTTCCAGGTATCCTTAGAGTTCACATACTGACCATTAGTCTCCTGCAGTCGAGAAGAGCCATTTCCAGCCCAAGTGTTTCAGACTTTCCTAATTTTGAAGGGTCCAAGCCAGTTATTTTGTAGCATGTCCCCTAATCTACTTTTTTTTTTTTATTGTTTCCTCCGTATTAGATTTAAATCAAACATTTTGGGCAAGAATCCCATGGAAGTGATCATGTAATTCCTTTTGACATAAACTGTTAGGAGGCCTGTTACTGATAATGCTGACACTTTGGTTCCCCTTGTAATTCAATAATCTCAAGATAAGAATTTAGGTATCTTGTCATTTAACAACCCTTAACTTACTGGTTTTAGCTTCTTTTGTTCATCTTTGCCTAAAGCAGTTATTACACTGATGAGTTCCCAGAGGTGACTTTCCAGCCGTTTTTTTCTGTTGTTGTTGTTGTTGGTGTGTGTGTGTGTGTGTGTGTGTGTGTTTATTAGTGAAATTGCTGGTGTTCTTCCATAAGAGCTCTTACCCTTCCACCCCTTTCTTCCATTATCCTAAACAGAACTTTGCCCTGGGCATACTTCAGTCCAGCACCATTCTCTGCTCTAAGTGTACCTTCATACTAGTCCTATATTTTGCTCGTTAGTCCACAGCAACACCTTGGACATTCTGAACAACCCATGAAATTGTAATCATCCACTCCTTTCAGAAAACTTTGTGTCTACGATATACTACATACAACCTGTGTCATACATAAGGAACATATATGATTACATCCTAGGAGTCAATGGCCCTCAACTTTCTTCAACATGTTGCATATTCCTCAAGGTTTACCATCTTGCTTTACTACACAGCACCCACACCAGAGTCCTTTAGCTCCGATAGCTATGCTCAGGAGAGTGTCACCCCTACTTCTCACCATCATATATAAATAATCTCTATGGTCCTCTGCAGTGGTCTCTGCTAGGTTTTAGACCACTGCTCTACACCAGGATAAGGTTAGGAAATTATCTTGGAAGTTGTGTGTGAGCTTGGCTTAAGCAATTTATTCTTATTTTCACCATGGTTGGAATATAAGGTCATTAAAAATGTTGTGTTTAAATTCCTTTTATGGTAGATCTGAGGCATACTGCAAGGGAGGGTGAGGGAGAGGAGTCAAAACAACAGAGGGAAGAGCACAAGGGGCTTTGGTGATGGGTCATGGGTGCTATCACGGTAGGAGAACTACAGGCATTACACTGGAGGGGAGAAATCAAATACTGTACAAAAGTAGACAGTGATATAAGAAAATAAATTTAGAAGTAGAAGAAAAAAATTCCTTTTATGGTATTCAATATTTCTGTTCAGAAAATGTCAGTACAGAGCAGTTTTTCAGTTCTGCAATCTATCTTGTTTATAATACACAAATCATTCAGGATTCTTAAAGATATTGCTTAATACAGTAATACTAATTCTCCATCATTTAGACTAAAACCCGATGAAACAAAATTTAAACAATAAAAATAAACACATAGAAAAAGAATTAGGAACCAGAGTTGGAAGATTTTTCTCTTCACAATACATTATTATTCCTTTTTTTTTTTTAATTTAGGAAGATGTTTTTAACTTTGGGGAAGAGGAGAAACATGATTGTGTTTGAAATGACAACTTGCAAAGGTGCAGTTTCTTGCCAAACAGTGTATCTGTGCACCTGGCCATCTCTACAGCTGTGAGCCAAAGCTCCCCACCTCATGGCCCTAAGACTATGGGAGGGGGGGTTGGAATCAGGCCAGTACCTCTAGCCACACAATCTGTGGAATCAAACACACCACCTGCAACCCAGCATTATATACTCCAGGGCCTATTTCTTTCCCTAAGCACTTAGATCAAAGATCGAAGCAAGACGCTGAACGAAGGCAAGATGAGAACTTACTGTATGGAGAGGAGAAAGCAGCTATTCACATTTTGTTCCTCCACGCTCTCTAGAAAAGGGTAGAAAATCCAGATTCACAGACCAGAAAAGTGGGTCATATCAAGTGAGTAGGGGCAAAGGTTAAGACATTGAAACTCATCCTGCTGACAGGAGGGTATTGCCCAGTTGGGTACTGCCTGGCAAAAACTCACATATATTTCAAGAGAGGTTGAAACCTCATAATTTTTAAATATAGCAATTTCACATAGCAAAAATACACACACACACACACACACACACACACACACACACACACACACACACACACACACGAGCTGCAAATGGTAGATTGAAGAATGTTGGAATCTTCATTGCAGAGTTCCAAACAAGAATTAATTCAGGTGAATAATTTGTGGCATATTCATACAATAGAATACAATGTAATAATGAGAATGAACAAAAGATTGCTAACCACAAGGACATGGAAGGATCTCAAAAATCTAATGTTGAATGAAGACAGAGCCAAACATAAAAGAAAATGCCCAGTAGGATTCATTTACATAAAGTTCAAAAATACGTCTGTGTCCAGTCAGGTTGGTTTATTCTGAGGGGATTCTGAAGAGGCTCCCAAATACTGGAATCTCTCCATGAGGGTTGAGTTAGTGAAAATTAATGGGGTGGTACTATTTTAATGTGTTTCCTCTTTATTTTTTGTAATATGTACTTCAGCTAAAAGTTAAAAAACAAAATATTGTGCAGGACAAAAAGAAGTTGCTACTCTGATGGAACTCAGGTCAATACAATCCAGTGCAACTTTCCTGATGGCTCAGTTCATCAAGGTAACAGATAAACATCCTGAATTAAACATAACTGTAAATGAGAACAGAGCATTCTAACCACACAGGAGAGGAGAACTACTACCCTCAGGGCTTGAAGCTCCCTCACGCCAGTCCTATGGTACTATGCCATGTGGGCTGGCTGCCCTGCACACAAGGCATAGCTCTCTCTATGGCTGCCACTGCCTGGCTTCCGCAGTGTGCTATTTCTCTGGACAATGGGAGCAACGAACAGATTCCTTATAGCAGGATAAAACAGACTCTGCTAAATAATGGAAATGGCTGCACGCAAAGGCTGGCCTCCATCAGGAGGCTCCACTGGCAGCAACTTGTGCTGGTGAGTCTTTCTTACTAGAGTTGGAAAAATGTCCTCTCTCAGGATGATGTCTTAGCTGCTATGGGAATTGGTGCCGTTTTAGGAGTGAATGGGGAAGGGAATGCTCACGATGATTTTTCCTGACCCAAGGTGTCCCCACACATTGTGTGGCCACAGTTGATATTCTCTTGATCAGGCAGTCAAGTGGCGTCACTTGGACCCACATGTCTGTGTGTACCACAGCACAGATGCCGCGGCCCGGTCTCCAGCAACCCAGACAGGCCTATGGCAGGGCTAAAAGCTGTCAAGGACAATCTAAAGACCTTGTCTTGTGTCACAGCATCAGTCATTAGGAGAGAACAAGAGTATGGTTTCTTTCTAAGGTGCATCTGGATTTATACTTCAATAATGTCAATACTCTATTAGGATTGACAATTTATAATTAGTCTGGTGGGGTGAGAGATTTTTGAATCTGTAATTTATAAGTACTCATTCATTTAAGAATTTCATCAAGTATTTTTCAAATCAGGTATTTCTTGAATGACTCTGGCTGTACTTTCAGTGGCTAGTTGCCATGCATTATTAAACTCTCTTTTTCTTCTGAATCTTCCAGTAGACGTCTAGAGTTTAGCTAGAAGTCTTGGCTCTGATACAAACAGTGATGGAAAACACATGAGCAGTAACAAGTTTTAATCTAGCTCCTCAGTACTAACATGGGCTAATCTGGAAGCAGCTGCTCCAGTGTCACCCAGGGTACAGCTACCCCAGGCTCTGCTGAAGGGGTTTGCTTTCAAATACAACACCTTCACATCTTTTTTAATGCTACTTGAGTATACTGCCATTACAGATAAGCAGTACATGGTGGAAAATTCTACTTTCAAGAGGACTGACTTGCTCTCTTCATACAAGGTATGTTTTCATATACCAATGTATAACTATTTTACAGACCATACTAAGGGGAAATGAATGTTATTAACATAAATGCTTACAAAGTTTATTTGTGTAATTTCTTAAAAATCAGCATTTAAATATCTATCAACCTAAAATTACTCTAGCTCCTATGTTTTATTATTTTCAATATAGTTGTAACTTTCTTTTTATAGCTAAGTGAGAATCTGTCATTAATTACCATAAATGTGAACATGATTTATTTTGAAAATCCTTTAAACAAACATCTTATGAGTATGTTCTTTCAGGAAAATAACATTAATAGTTAATGATAATGAAGTTTGGTGATATTATAAGAAACAGTAAATATTTCTTTCAAAATGTAAAACTATAATATTTTCTAGTGGGTATTCAAATATCATTTTTACTGACACATTTGAGTATTTATATATTTTTCTTGATAAATTCCTTCCTTATTTTTATGTAATAAAATGGCACAAGAGTTAAAATGGAAATCCTTATAATTCCAAGAAATAGTATTTATCAACAACAGCTTAGCTTTCTATTCAATATGAAAGATTAGGAACTTCTCACAAAAGCCATATAGTCAGAATTTAACACCAAAGTTTCCTTAGTTTTCTCCCAAAGTAAATTTCTTACTAAATCTTAGATTAAAAGAAAATTAAACAATGTATTCGACATTCTACTTCTGTGTAACCTCAAGAGAGCACATCATTTTTTGTTGTTACTCTTTTCAGGGGTGTGGCAGACAGAAACTGTCCACATGGTGTAGGATTTAGTCACAAAGTAGCCCAAGGGGAACCATATCTCTCTCAAAATAAAGTGTTTAAAAAAAAAGAAAGAAAAATAAATCATAAGCCTACACACAAGTGAAAGCATCTTAACTTTTTTAGTTTGATCTTAATGTTTTGCAAGACTGTAGGGTGGGAAGAAGGGATCTGCAGTCCTTACTACCACTAGCCACAACAGGAAAACAAATACTCAGGCATGGGATCTGTGAGACAAAAGACATCAGCTTTATAAGCACAAGTTCTTAAGGCACTGGAGGAAACAGTGAAAAAAGGAAGAAGTAGCATTTGCTTTTGAAGACAGCAACTAGGTTGCTAGATGTACTAAAAACGGATGAAGGATATGATTGTTATATAGGAAAAGCAGCTAGCAAGTTCTTTAATCAGATGCCATTTATACTTCTAAGATAAAGTTAATTACTTCTTTAAGGAAAGTATAGTCCTTAAGAATATCAGTTTTCATGACCAAAAGTACTGCGGATGTTTTCAAATGCATGTTCGGATACTGACCCTACTTGCTCATTTACAAGGCTATGCCTTATTGCTCCTGAATTTCGTTTGGATTCCTTCTGTGAGGCACTGGGAGTGTGTCATATTTTAGTTATATAAGAAAAACTACTACTGGTACTTGTGAACTGATCGGAATATTTAAGCTAAGAGAAAAAGTTGCCAAACAGACCTTTAAACATGGGATTTAAAAACACAGTGACTGATTTTCCTTAATAGTCCCGGAGAGGAAATACCATTTCACTTACACACTTTTTCCATTCTATGTTTGTGGAACACTTAAGTGGAAAATGTACCTTATGCAAATACAGACTCATTTTAGCTACATTTCAGTCCTGAGAACCTGGTCAAACCTTTCCCCTAGTCCTCTCACAGGAGAGGTTAGTGTCCGGAAATCCTGAGAGATGAAACCCCAACTGGAAGAGGCTGTGCAGCAGGACGGGCAGCGCAGGAGGAGGGACGCTGGCTTTGTTGCGTCTCCTATAAAAAGAGGACACTGCAAGCAGTCTCAAAGGCTCTAAAATGCCATGATTTATTAGTATCAACAGTAGCACTGAAATAATATTCCAAATATTCTGGTTAGGAGAAACCTGAAACCAAAATCCAAAGCTTTCCATGAGTAATAAACTGGCAAAACTGGTTTAAACTAGGGAAATAATGAGGCTTCCTGAGAACAAGACATAAATATTTTTAAAGGTTTTAAAAATAACATAAATATTGCCAAAATCAATAAACTAGAGTTTGAATCATGTTAATAAACTCCACATTTTTAAATAAGACAACTAAAAATCACATCATTTTCAATGAGAAATAATTTTCTCTATGTTTTACCTGAGTAACATAGTAAAAACAGTGCTGTATAGTGTTCCCTTCTGCACATTCCAGTATTTTTATACTGCGAAAACTGCTCTACTTAAATAGGTTGAGGTTTGGGATCTACAATCACCTGGATATAATGAAGACTTTATTATCATCTCAGAGGAAGGGTATAAGTGGTGAATTCCTCATAGAATTAAGGTTCATCTGACTTCCCTCTTCTAGTAACCAGGGTAAATGAGAGAATGCAAAAAATTATAGTGATGTGATATGGCCAACAGAAGGCAGAACTAGCTCAGTGAGGAGAATGTGCCAGTAGGGTTTTCTGGTCTTGATATATAAAAAATTTCCATCAACCACAGATGGATGGCAGTGGAGCCAGATGTCCCTTGGGAGGTATGCTCTGTGCGATTTCTCATTGCAGCCACGTGGAGAGGAATGCACTGTCTGATCCAGAATATTCTGGAGGAACCTCCAGCACTGAGAGGGAGTTTCTCCAGATGCACGTCCTCTCACTCACCAGAGAAGGGTCAGTAGGGCAGGGCAGGCAGCTGAACCCACCAGCTTGCAACCCAAAGCCTCCCAAACCTCCCAAGGAGAGACACACCACCATTTAATCTTGCATGCCAGTCTCCCTCCTTAGAAGACAGGGAGGGTCTTGGGTAACAGTCTAATAAAGAAGAGATGGGACTGGGAGGGACAATGCAGCTCCTCCTCTTGCTCCCCAGGGTGGACTGGTCAGCAGCCCTCTTTCCCTCTCAGTTCTAAGTGCTCGCCTCACACTGGGTCTCATTGCAACTGTTGCCTTCTCTGCTCCTATCCTAGCCTCTCCCAGGTCACAGCTGGGTATGCAGGTGCCTGGGATCACACAGAAGGAGCTCAGGAGCATCCTCGCAGCTGCCAAGCCACAAGGAAAGCTGAGATGTCCTCCTGGCTTCCCACTTTGGATCCCTAATATATTCCTCTTGCTAAATATACTTTTTAAAGTTCTATGTTTTTTAAAGTTGATATCCCAGGTATATTATATGTTAAATAGAATTTTCTGGTCTAGTCTGGGACCATACGGCCCTATATCTATCTCTCAAAGTTACATATAGCCTATATCTCAAAGTTCCTAAAAGAAAGTGCTGAAACTTAAACAACAAGCAATGTAAAAAGTGACTTTTTATTAAAATCTTCATTTCCCATAGACCAGAGAAAATAGGGCTGGGCCTCAAGAAGTTGTGGGCCCTAAACAATTTCCCAGGTGAGCACTGTTCTTTGACTTTTGGGGGTACGGTGTATGGGAAACCTTTGATTGTACCAGCTGTTTAATGCCATGAAAAAAGTAGAAAAAAAATATTTGGAGGACCAACCCAAAGAAAATTTTACTGGCAGACTTTACTTAAAACACAAAAAATCCCCACATAATTTTAAAAGTATGTACCAAAGAGGAATAAAATCCTTCACCCAACTATCCCCCTTACTAGGTATGTTTATTCTATCTCAATCATTTATTTTTTTTATTTTTATTTAATACAAGCTGGGGTACAGCCCAGAGGCGTGGGGCGGCGAGAGGGTTCACCAGAGGCAGAGTGGGGAGCAGAACAGGCAGATCAGAAACACACTGCTGAGGGGAGCAGTGGGCGAGGCAGGAGAGGTCTGCCGCACCATGTGGGACTCTCCCCGGCCGGGCGTCAAACTCGCACAGCGCTGCCAACAGCTCCACAGAGCAGTGCGCAACCGCTGCGCCACCAGGGAGGCCCACTACCTCAATCATTTTTTAAAAAGATTTATTTATTTATTTATGCATACAAGAACTGGGGTATAGGCCAGAGATATGGAATGGTGAGAGGATTCATCAGAGACAGAGTGAGAAGCAGAACAGGCAGATCTACTGAAATACACTGCTAAATGGAGCAGTGGGCGAGGCAGGAGAGGTCTGCTGTGCCATGTGGGAAGCTCCCTGGCTGGGGATCGAACTCGTGCTACAGTGGCTGTGGACAGCTTCATAGCACCAAGACTCAACCCAGATGCACCACTGGGGAGGCCACTCAATCATTTTTCATATGCATGTACATTTTAATAAATCTTTACTTCTGTTAGACAGTAAACTCAGGGTTTGGGGAGCAGATAGACTTATAGTAAAGAATTTCACTTTCAGAATTCTGGGAATTAAATTTCTAGAGATTCTTCCAAACTGCTAAGGGTGACAGTACATACAGTTGGCACTGTCTACTTGCAGTTTAGTTCTGTTTACTAACTTAGACGCTCATTTTTTTAGGTCTTCCATTAATGTACCTGACATTCAAGAATTAGCATTCACAACTATTACCCTTCTCCACACACCCCCCCCCATTACTGATTAGGAGCGGTGTTTTGGTTTTTAAATCAGAATGTGTGGAGAAAAGAGGCTAGGGAGGGTGTCGCTGGAGAGTGGCCAGATGTGCTCCACCTCACAGATTTGGCATCCTAACACTGTGCTTGGGACATAGTGGTTACTTGATAAATGTTCAATGAAAACCCCGTGCAACCTCAAACAAAGCTAGAGACAGGACCTCAAATGCACTAAATTCAACAGCTCTCGTCAAAGCAAGACAAGGTCAGCTAGAAGACAAAACTATAATGGAAGAACAACATAAAAAATAAATTGGTACCAGGGACAAACTAAGGATCAAGAATTTAATTAGCTAGGAAATAAGAATTTTGGAGGTCAAGGCAAAAGTAGAAACCAAGGTTTAAGGAGCCAAGAACCACACAGAAGCCTAAGGTCAAGAAATGTAATGGGGGCCTCCCCGGTGGCGCAGCGGTTGAGCGCTGCGCTGTGGAGCTGTCGGCAGTGGCGACGCAAGTTCGACGCCCAGCCGGGGAGAATCCCACATGGTGGGGCAGACCTCTCCTGCCTCACCCGCTGCTCCCCTCAGCAGTGTACTTCTGATCTGCCTGTTCTGCTCCCCACTCTGTCTCTGGTGAACTCTCTTGCCGCCCCACGCCTCTGGCCTGTACCCCAGCTTGTATGTTAAAAAAAAAAAAAAAGAAATGTAATGGATCAAAGTAAGGAAAGCAGTCAAGAGGCAGATAATGGGCCAGAGATGAAGCGATATTGAAAATGAAGCTCTGTCAACCATAACTACACATTCATGCCAGGATTCCAGGGTAACTGGAATATAGAACCCTAACCTGCTTGTCCTGTGGGTCAGCTTCCAGAAACTGCTGGGTCCTGAGTCACCAGCACAAACTTTGTATGTACAGATCTGACCATACAACCACTGCCACTTCCGTTCTCTAAGTGCACACATGTCTTTCTGTACAGATGTAACCAGACGACAGATTGTGGATTAGTTAAAGGGGAAGGGTGACAGTGTGTATCCATGAGACCATTAGATTTTGGGCTATAAGAGCAGATAGCTCCCAAGTGGGCTAGAATCGAAGAAAGCAGAAAACAGATGCTGGGACACATGGGGTCTTGTGACCTTGATGAAACCCCTTAAACTTTCTGTAGCTCCTGTTCCTCCTGTTTTAAGTGAGGGATGCATATAGATAAACTTGTCCAGGTAGTGTTGAGATGGGAGGCTGGGGCTGTCCTGAAGTGGGATTCATAAGAGAATAAGCAAAATGTAAAAACCTCTGCCATTCTCACATGTCCAGATACTGTGTCAGTAATCTCTTTGCTAGCACTGTTGAGTGTGGGTTATCACAGGAAACCTCAAGGATCTATCCAGAGTTATCGGCCACCCAGTGGGCAAAATGTTCACATTACCATATATATTTCTAAGAATTAAATAATGTCAATTACCAGGTTAATAACTGATAGCAGTAGGAATTCTTAACTTTCCTCTGATGATAAAAAGACATCACACATAAATGTGAATTTTTATCAAGTCATGCATTTCTAACTTCTAAATCAAAGAAGGTAGTCTATGGAGAAATTACAGCTGATTTCTGGGTTCTGGGAAATTATAAGTAGATGGCATAAAGCAAGTCTTGCTGAGATTAGACCAAAGCTGGCTGCTTCTGAAGTCCTTTTCCACTCAGGTGCCATCTGCTCCCCAGGTACAGCAGGTCAGATGTGTGTCTGGGGATATCTGGGCAGCTTGCTAGGACGTAGTTTCATCATGGACATCTGTGTATAGACAGCTGCATGTCCCAAAGAGAACAGGGGTACAAGTTTATTTTACATGATTTCATAATACTTTTAATTTTTAAAAAATTTCAAAGAATGTATGTTTAAAAGGTAATGGTGAGGAAACCATAATATCTAAACATGACTCTGGAAGTACAAGCCATGACAGCAAATTTACACTCAAGAGGGTCATGTGTGAACATTCCATTTTTGTGTGGACTTTAAAAAATACAACTGAAAACAAATCCTGCAATCCCTGTCTTCCCTTCAAGTACCCCAACAGACAACTCAGATGGAAGACAAGTAAGAAAGAATAGTCTGGACATCAGATGCTTTGGATCAGGTATTAGACAATGGAACAGATTAGAAGGAGAGCATCCAAATGACAGTGTGGAAAAAGTGACCAACTCTGACAGTGAGGCTAGGCAGGGTGGTGGGAGACAGCGGTCAGCAAAGAAAGCTTCCAGATGTTGAGCCAAGGGGATACTAAGGGTGACAGAGATATTAAAGCAATGGAAGGACTTTGTGAATAATCAGATATAACCTGTTTTTTGTTTTTAAATGCATTTACTAGTTTACTAATTATAAAAGTAGTACTTATTGCTCATTAGAGAAATTAAAGAAAAAAAAAGACTTAAGTCCTTCATGGTCCTACTATCTAGAGATTGTCATCAATTAGGTTGATGCTTCCCCCATATCCAAAGCACATTTACACTTGGTGTGATTTGGTAAGTTATTTTTTGAGGGGTCTGATACTGTTCAAAAATTTTCCATATAAATTAATGGTAACAGTGTTCCCAAGCCTCAAAAAATAACCTACCATGTCATTCCAAATAGGTACACACTACTTTCAGATAATGTGGGAAAGCTGAATATTTGTGCCAAGTTTTGTGAGTATTTGTAAGTATACAAAGTATATTATGTACATATTTTTATATTTGTTTTTTAATTTCAAAAAATCATTTCATATTTTTAAATGTCTTTGCAAACACTTTGTGATTTCTAAAATAATTCAAGAAAAAATGTTATTATTTGTCTTTAACCATTAGTATTATCTTTACTATTTTTTGCTACTATAAATAATTTTTTGATGAATGTTTATGCACATCAAGATTATTTTCTGAGACTAGATTCCAAAATGTAGAATTACTGTATGAGAAGCAGATTTTTAAAGCTTCCAATTTTTAGTTCAAAATTGCTTTCCAAAACATTTTTATATTTTCCTCTCACCCTTGTAAAGGGTATGAATGCTCTTTTACTGTATTATTCCTGGCTCTGAGAAATGTACAGCTGTCTAGATGTTAAGCTAATCCTCAATGTCTCCTTAGTCCTAGACCAGTCCCCTACACAAGACAACATGAAGGGATGTGTGATCCTAGTGTTCTTGGCTTTGTGCTATGCCAAACCCTCCCGTCCCCCTTCGTACATGACTCTGAAGAATATGATGCTGCAGGACATGGAAGATGCAGATGATGGTGACAATGATGCTGACAACTCACTTTTTCCAACAAAAGAGCCAGTTAACCCTTTCTTCCCATTTGATCTGTTTCCAACATGTCCATTTGGATGTCAGTGTTACTCAAGAGTTGTACACTGCTCGGATCTAGGTAAGAACCTAAGTCAACTTATTTTGAAGAATACTGTCATTCTGACAAAGTTGAAAGGATAAGAAAAGTTGTCACTGAAATTTCAAAAATCTCACTGATTATAAAGGAGACTTTCACTTAAATTTTTGTGAAATCCCAAATTACTTTCAAATTCATTTTTTAAATTCAGAAGAACCACAGAAGAATAACAAAAATTTCATATGTAGAATACTACCTTCTCTTTCCAATTATTAATCAAAGTTCTTACATTTTTTTCCCCTACAGAGAGTAGACACTACCTTGGTTTCATTTTAGGGTGTCAGTAGACTGAGATTGTGTTTTCTAAAAAAAATTCTACAACAACAAAGTAAGTTGTCCATCTAAAAAAATGAATAGGTTACAAAGTTCATGAAATATGTAATCTAGGCATTTTAAAGACAATGCTCTACTTGTTTTGAATGATTTGGGCTTAAAATAGTCTAAAAGGAAGTGGTTAACCTAATTCACTTTCTAAAGTCTTAACAGCATTCATGGCAATACTCAGTGTTGTTATAAGCCACTCTAGAAGCTTTAAATAAAAGCATCATTATGAGATAAAATGAGAGAGGTGAATAAAATGCACTCAGAAAGATTATTATGAGCTAGAACCACTGGGAAATTCTCGGTGGAATGTACGGGCTAGGGAAACAAGAATTTTAAGTTTTACCTTTGACTTCCTGTGAGAAAGAGATGGTAAGATGCAAGCAGTATCTGAGAAAAGCTCATCAGAAAGAGCACACCATGTAGCTGTGGGAAGAGGAACAGGAAGCAGCAAGGCAGTAGTGAATATCAGAACTTACTACCATTTCTAGACTGCATCCAGGCAGGAAAAGCCTCTACTATCAGTTTGTGGAATTGGTGCACATGAAATCACTTTGTAAGAAAATCAGGATGAAATGCACGTATCTATTTTGATATAGCTGGATGCAAACTGGGTTGGTTCTAGGGTAAGTTGTGGCCAGGGAGATATTCATCTTAGCACAGGACATTCTCATGTGATAGTCTTCATTTCTGTTCCAACTTAGATTCTGGGGGAAATGTTGCATTAGCTCTGTCCCATCTAAGATGATCACCAAAGAACAGAAAAACCAAACCCTCAACAACAGAAGGTTGGTTGCAGTAGTTTTTCCTTCTACCATCTTCTGAATATCTAGCTTTGAGAAAAACCTGTTAAACAAAATTTACCCAAGAATACCTGCAGTAGTTTGATAGACATCATGAAAATGACATATCACTGCCCTCATTCCTGTGATTGCTGCCCACATAAAGGCTTGATATTCATTATTATCTCCTTCAGTGAGTGTGGGAAGTGTCTATGAAAGTCTGTGTTGCCTAGTTCTTTCTGCAGAAACTCCAATTTCCTGCTGACCTTTCACGCCATCCTCTAAAACCAAAATAATCCCTTATGTTCATCACTATGGCAAAATTCATCTATGCTACAAACAAAACTGCTACCCCACTGACCCATCAAGTTACCCCTTCTTCCTTTCTTAAAAAAGCTGTACAAATTCCTTAAAAGAGTTATCATTTTTAAAGTTTGGAAGGCAAAATATTGAGGGCAGATGGACTACTGACTTTCACAATATTTAGGTACTAAATTTTTCAATTTGGGCTATTCGATTTACTGCTACTTTTCAAAAGATAAGGACAGCTCCCCCAAAGCACATTAATACTTGAAAATCACCTTGAAATGAACAAAAAGACAAGTTGGTAAGTGGATAGTAAGTCTAGTCCAGTGAAATGTTGATAATAGAAAGAAAGTATGGGTTTGGGGCCTTTCTGCATGTTTGAACATTTTCATAATGATATGCTGGGAACAAACAAGGTGGTGCTGTGCTCTACAAACACAAGTGTTGCATGAATGTTTGACTACAAGCTGGGGTGGGAATGGAGTTCAGCATCTGGAAAAGCAAGAAAAGGAAGAAAGAAACATACCAAACATACTACAAAAATACATTTAAGTCTTTTATAAATTAACATTTATTGAGTAGTCATATACCTTATGACTGTACCTTAATCTAAGATGACAGAAACAAAAGCTATTAGTGCCCCTGCAAAGCACAACAGTAATAAGGTAGACCTTGGTAACTTCTACCAGAACACAAGGCTGGAAGTGTGACTTCCAACTACTCTGCACTGAGCTAATTCTGTTGTGATGACTTCAGTAAAGTCTGCCACACGTAGAAGTTGTGATAAGTTATGTGAGAATGAGTTTTCATAAATCACATAATGTACATCTAATTGGAGGGGTTCATTATTAAGGGAAATGGGTAGTGGAGATTTTGATAATATATATAAAAATAATCTAACATCTATTTCCAAGCACAACTGTTGAAGCTTATTAAAATGATCAAATGCTCAGTCACCAGTTTAGCATAACAGCCTGAAAACTTGCAAAGAATGTTAATATTTCTCAGCCAAAAATATATAGGCAGGACTGATGCCTCACTGTTTGTCCCTCCTGGTCACAATGGCAAGGCCCCACTTACTTCCATCAATTTAACTTGTGGCACATGACTAATCTAGACACCTTGTAAAAACAAAGAAGTTACTTGCAGAGATCTCTAATTCTTTTTTAAAAAACTATGTTTTTATTATCTGTTACATGGTAAGTCATTTTTAACAAATGAACACTTCTATCAGATTAGCAATTTCATCTTCAGCATATAACATCTATATCATGTCTGTTTGTTTTTCAGGTTTGTCCTCTGTCCCAAACAATTTTCCATTTGATACTCGCATGATTGACCTTCAAAACAATAAAATCAAGGAAATCAAAGAAAATGATTTTAAAGGACTCACATCACTTTATGTAAGCATATATGCTCACATTTTCAAGAATTTAAGTGAACATCTCTATCAGTTCTAAAATTATTGTATTAGTATAAATTCTTTTCTGTGTGAAGAGTGACAGTGCTCTAGTTCATGAAAAATTAGGTTTAATTCAATTAGTAATTTAAATTAACTGATGTTTATTGAATAACAGCCAAGTGAAACAGTCCTTAAATGAGCTTACAACCTGTTTTGTAATCATATTCACTGGACTATAAAATGAGTAAGACTACAGTTCTTCATAGGAACTCATTAACATATGGTATAAGAAAATCTGTATCAAATTACTGACTCATAAGTCATCAAAATCTCTAAGAGCAGCACATCAAATTTATTCAATTTACTAATACATACTCGTGTGACTTTTCTTCTAGACCTTTAAAGGTACATTTTTCCCTTACTATCTTTATTAATTATATGTAATTAATAAAACTGCATAAAAGGAAGGATAAGTAATATACAAGGAGGGTAAGAGTTTTATAGAACATCTTAAATGCCTTCCCAACATACATATTACCCAACTGTATACTGGCCCAGTGTACTTATATAAAGTACTTTTTAAAGTGCATATTTTATGTGAATTGTGTATATTTCAAAACATTCATCTTATTATAATACTATCTTATATGGTACCTATCTTTAAAGAAAATCAAATGTTTTTAGACATTCTATAAATTCTCTATACGATGTTTTGGCTATTTGTTTGGCGTTGTGGTTCCTACACAAAAGACAGCACAGCATTTAGAGAATGAGAGACCATCACACACACTCCCTCCCTGTTCTCTTTCAGGCCATAACAGCCACATTCATCATGAAGAACTGCTGCCCTATTTCTGAAAGGCTATACTTTTCTCATCTTCTGTCCTTACATAAAACCACATTGTTTGTTAATGATGAATGTGGGGCTCTGGAGGCCACTTTTGGAATTTTCATTTAAAAGTCAACACTGAAAGTACAGTTTAACTGGAGACACTGCTAACCCAACGGCTGGGAAGGCATTTGAGAGCACTCTATAAAACTCTTACCCTCCTTTTATATTACTTATCCTTCCTTTTGTGCAGTTCTAACTACCACATGTCTTAACCAGAGGGGAAAAAAATCAACCCTATGAACTAACAGGGCTCATATTCAGTCTGTGTCTCCTGACAAGGAAGCCCACAGAAAGCGGACATAAGAGGACACTGGGTAGAGAGCCAGGGCCAGCTCTGACCCCAACTTGTCGGGTGACAGTAGGCATATCAATTTTCTTCATTGTATCCATCTCCTCATCACTAAAGGGAGAGAAATAATTTCTGTTAAATTTACTTCATAGGGCCGAATGAGGATTTATCACGTTATTAAATCCCCCTGCCCAAATTTTTCAGTATAACCAAAGGAAAAGAGCACAAGCCATTAAGTGGCATCATTCATTTAGAAAGTAGTGTTTTTTTACCAGTTAGTAATAAAATGTAACTTCAACTCTTTTCTTAGGTGAAATTTTTAACAGTGGTTATAAGTTTGGAAGGAGGGTGAGAAAAGGGGATGAAAAAGCCTACAGTGAAACGTAATAATAAAGTAACGGTCAAAGTATGTTTCCTCTGTGAACAACAAAAACTCCAATACCAACAGAAAGGCATATTAAGTTACTCTGGAAACAACAGGACCATTGTTGCAGAATGGGACCAGAGACAAAATTTATTAAAGAAATGAATCCAGATCTGTTCCTTGAAAGAATTAGAACTTTTTATCCCTCTCTACTAACCCAGATGATCTAATTCTTAGGAAAGCTAAGTCACTTGCCATCACTCAATAAACACTGGAAATTCTTTCTGCAAAATCTGGCAATAAAAAAAGGGTGAAGTTATGCCTTTTTTGCAATAAAAATAGTTATTAGGGTGATTGATGTGACCCTGCTGCCAGGACTTTCCCAGTTTGGGTTCTAAAGTTCACACATCTCATCAGACTGAGGAGGCTGGTCTGCTTAACAGTCAGGCACCCTCAACGTGTCATCGAGAGTCTGGTGTAGAGAATGCAGGGTCACTGCTCTAAGCCTTTCCCTCTCTGGGATTATATCTACTCCAAAGGGAGCTGCCATGTTGTACTGAGGAAGATCCTTGGAACTGAGGAGGAGCTAATCACTGTTCTCAGGACCCGTATGTCTCTACAACATCTGAGACACACCAGAAGGCTGAAGACAATTAGTAGGAATTTATTCCTATTTGGAGGGAAATGAGAAACATTAGCAATCATAAAAGAAGTGAGGTTTTAAAAATAGATAAAATCATGCAAAAATGTATTTGACGTGCACTTAACTTTATTCTGTAGGTTTTAAGAGAAGATAAATAAGCACTGATTGCTTACCCTTGAAGGGTAACAGGGGAGGGGGAGCCTTAAACAACTGAACACAGCACTTGTTCAAAGATAAACCAAAACACAAAACCAATCAGTACAGTTTTGTACTTTCCAACTCAGTAGTAAATATTTTTTATTAGCTTAGACTGGGTGGAGAATGACATAATTAATCAACTACAAAAATGACATAACTAGTGTTGATTCTATGAGTGACTAATCACTGTAGAATATCAGAAATCAAATCCACTTCCTAATATTGTGTAACTTTTGATGTTTTATCTAGGCTTTGATTCTGAACAATAACAAGCTAACAAAGATTCACCCCAAAGCCTTTCTAACTACAAAGAAGTTGCGAAGACTCTATCTGTCCCACAATCAACTCAGTGAAATACCACTTAATCTTCCCAAATCTTTAGCAGAACTCAGAATTCATGACAATAAAGTTAAGAAAATACAAAAGGACACATTTAAAGGAATGAATGCATTACATGTTCTGGGTAAGTTTTTGCAAACAAATGGGACATTTTCAAATTATGAGCAATATATAGATGCAGAGATCTTAGTCATTATAAACATTTTTTGAGCTGATTATTCTCAAATTAACTTTTGAATCCAATATTTACCTAAGTAAGCCATTTATAAATCAATTAAGGCATCAAACAAAATTTACAGCACTTAAAGAAAAATACACCTTTTGTAAAAAGAGGATCACAAATTCCCTCTGCTCTCCCTTTCCCCCTCTCTCAAGAATTCCATTTGAAACCCCTAGTGTGGTTTCTGCTTTCTGACTGGATCTAAATTGGTAAAATCTGTTCTTTTTATTAGTTTAAAAGTATCATTTTTAATGTGTCACATACTCAACTATAATGTATAAAATTTGGATATTATTTGGAATGCATATCTAACTTTTCATTACCTGCTTTAAGAATAATGAGCTAAGGAATTTTTGTTGTATACTTTAAATTCCACCCTATTTTCTAACAATCATGGTATTATCATTTCATATACATCTATTCAAAATTCAAATCTATTCAGAATTCCTAACCAACATGCTCATTCATTTATTGACTTAATTCAACTGAGAGCCTGGTTATTAAACAGCTTTACTTACTGGCATTTCCTCAAAAGTTATATTTCTGTAATCAAATAATAATTTCTAGTTGGTTTAAAATTTTTAATGTTTAATTGCCAAATAAAAAACACAGAGGTTTTTAATTATTTGAAGGATGACTTTGATGTAGTACTACCACAATAAAATTTTTATCATGCTCATGATTGGAAGAGAAAATGATAATGCTTTGATTTAAACTCGAAGCAAAATAATGAGCCTACTCTATACTCCAGCTTATGATATACAAAGCAATCTTTACTGAGACTGACAGGCGGAGAGTGGATACAAAGACATAATAAGTGAAAAAGCCACATGAAGTTCACACTTTTCAGGGTTTTCTTAGAACATGTATTTCTGCATTGTAAGCTCCCTTCATCTACAACATATGCTTGCTGAATTATGTAATTCCCCCCCCACAGAAATGAGTGCAAATCCTCTTGATAACAATGGCATTGAACCAGGGGCATTTGAAGGGCTGACAGTATTCCACATGAGAATTGCAGAAGCGAAACTGACCTCAGTTCCAAAAGGTTCGTATTTACTTTAAGATAAAGCACTTTTTCATTTGTCATCTTTAAGTGATCCTTAATGTAATGTTGTAAACTGTATACACTGACAAAAATCACACCACAATTAGAATTTTTAACAATATGTCTGGTTAGTATAGGATGAAATTAGTACTCTCTCTCTACCTGCACCTCCCTCTCCCCGCCCCACATGGTCATATATAATGCTTTTTTATTTGTCAGTATGAAACCAGAACACTCCACCTCCCAGCCAACGAGAACAAACATTAAGAAGAATGAACTTGGCAGCAGGTCTCCTCCCAAGACTACTTGCAGGTGTTTCTGTTGACAAATCTTTTCTCTTTAAAAAGCAGCAATAGCCACAGCTTTCTGCCCACCTGTGTCTACGCATGGGCCCCCTTTTTTTTCCTTTCTTCTTTTCCTAACATAAATGCTTTTACAATGTAAAAAAAAAAAAAAAAAGGAAGGAAGCAATGTACTTTCTATTTTCTTTCTCTTTTTTAGCATTTACTCAACTGTACTTTTCAATTCTATGAAGTTTGCTAGATAGAGGTGAGAATTCTGACAGAAGAAAGCAGAGGAAGATGCAGAGGACCAGAGACCCTTTGCAGTAGTACAGTCATGTTCTGTGGCTATGGCTCTGGAGCTGCGATCTCTGAGGCCAGCTGGGCAGATGCTGGCTCTGGCAGGGACAGACCTGCCCAGTCTCTTCTTAGGGGTGCTAAGCAAATTAATAACACTTGCACAGAAAAGTCCGAGTACAATGCCTGGCACATGGTATATGCTCTCTTGTGACATAATTTTTAGCAGAACGAGCGACAATTTATCATGTGACTTGAAGCTGGTGCCTCAAAGTAAAATGCTTCTTAGGTCTGCTGCTTGACACTTTTTGTATTTTTTCTAACTCATTACTTCCATGCTGCCAGTCTGGTTAACTAGATAGGCTTGCCTTTTTCGGGGGCCCTTGTTCACTGTTCCACTTTCCTCATCTCTGAGAGGGTGCTCTCATGACAACGGCTGGTATCAGCAATGACTGCTAGGCCGCTATGGTAAATAACGCATTTTCCTTTCAAATAGCTATCTTTTGGGATCCACTTATTGAGGCAGCGACATTACCCTAATCCTTTTTCTACTACTCACTTGACCCAGGAGGTTAAAAAAACAAACTGATAATTTAAAAGACACAGCAAAGCTGCAATTAATTAGGTGGTGATTTTTCACTTACATAGTTAGAAAGTCATTTTATTTTATATTTCAACAAGGTGGATAAATACAACCTAAAATATTATGTTTTACTTTCTCATCTTTAGAACATTAACAAAAATGCAAACTCTACCTATCAAATGTGTATCAAATATCATAAAATTCCTTTAATTTTGTAATTTGACACAGATTGAAGGGAGCAGGAAAAGGAAGACCCAACTAGAAAACAGGGAGAGGAGTTAGTACAGGACAGGAGAGGCAGAAATAGGGGGAGAGAGGAGGAAGGGGGAGGTGAGAGGAAGAGAAGGGAACAGAGAGGAGAGGACTAGGATTGGAGAAGGAGCAGGAAAGGAGGGAAGTGGAAGGGGAATTGAGGAGATGAGGAGGGCGAGTGAGGGAAGAGTGGAAAGGAGAAGAGGAGGAAAGCAGGAGGGGTGGAGAGCAAGGAGCAAAGGAAAGGGGGAGAAGGGCACTGAACAGAAGTTAGGCTTAGAGGCGGCCCACAGTCACAGCTCTCTAGGTTCACATCAGCCATCTTTCCTATAACAAACTACCTCTCTAGCAACGTATCTTCATGTTTCAAGGCGTATTTTAAAAAAGAAGGTTCAGTTTTTCATGAAGTTCTCAAGATTCTTCCAAAGCCTAAAGTACAATTTCATGCCTTTAGAAATTGGAATCAAATTTCTCAACTTACAAAGCTATTCATTCAAGCTCTCTACAATATTCAAGCAAAGGTTTTTGTTTTTATGCTTTATTTCCTTAAATTCTAGGGCTGACTGCCTAAATATTATAATCCAATCATTATTATTTGCTGTGACAGAATGAGATTAGGCAAGGTTCAAAAGGTCCTTCTCAGACTAGACAAGTTAACATAAGAAGGGTGGAAAACAATTTCCTTCCTATTCATTTGGAAAAGTCTATTACCTAACAGTATTGCATGGCGAGTAGAGGTGGAGTTGGGATGGAGATCTGTTTGAAGACAGAGTAGAATAGAAATATGTTAGTGTTTGCCACCTGTCATTGGAGGTGGCATCACACAAATGCACACCTCATTTCATTTATCCTATGATGGCTTCTTTGTTTCCTCCCCTCATGCTCTAGGGGAGGAACAGTCTCCTCAAATTCTAATATTCTCCCAGTAAGTTTTCAACTTCTCAAAATGAGCATCTCTCTCTCTCTCTCTTTGATTTGTTACAACATATTCTAAAAAAGACTAGCACACTCTGACCTTTTCCTAGTGATTCCTGTGTGTGTGTGATGGATTTGCTCCACTATATAGAATCCTTTACATATTGGGGTATATTTACATTTTACATATATGGAATATATGGTTACTCCATAAATATAAAATCAACTAATTACACTGGTCAACAAATTTTTACAAAAGTCATGTTACTGAAATAAAATTAGTCATTTCCTATCAATTTGTATGTGCTCAACACGAATATGATAGTTAGATTCTAATTTTGGCTCTAGTGTTTTTGTAATTTGCAATAAATGGATGTTTACATCATGAAATGCATGCCAATAGTAACAGGCCTATGGTTATACCTGTAAAAAATCAAGTCATAGACTACTTCTTAGATTTCTTTGCTTGTCTCTTGTACAACTGTTCAGGAGCATCTCTGGGGAGTGTCCAGCAGTAGTTAGCCAGCATTGAAGTGGAACATTTTCCCTGGTATCTTTGTTCCATTGATGTCATATCTTGATGAAAACATTCGCCATGTTCATCACTAACCATACCACAGTTTTCAGGGAAGAAATCCAGATGGGAATGAAGGAAGTGGATCTTTAGAGACATATTGCAACCAAGTTTCTGATACTACATCAGCATGTCTTCTACTAGTTCCTTGTAGTTTTCTGCCCTAACATTCCCAAGAAAGTTTGTAGACACTAGGCGAAAAGCATTCCATGCTTGTTTCGCATCACCCTGCAGCAAGTTGAACCGGTCATCTCAATGCAGACAAAATGTTTGGGTAGGCTATTCTCGACTTCTTTTGCTTTGTTATTCTGCTGGAAAGAGGAGAAACCAAGCAGAAGTAACAGTCTTTTATGTGGTTGCTTGGCTTTCTCCACACCATGGGGACTGCAAAAGGCATTGATGGTCTTTTGCCACTGAACCACTGTGAAAGCTGTGTTGGACATGCAGCACAGCATATATGCGGGGCCCAAGGCTTGTCTTGGTCACCAACCTGGCATCTGAAGTAAAGATGATAAAGCTTCTTCATTTGAGAAGTGATACTTTTCTTCTGGTTGGCAAATGCCACTTCCCCATAAATAGAGCAGAAATTGTCCACGCTGTAACGCACTTTCGAGGCATTACTGTTCTGTATTGTGCCTAAATGGATAAAACAATAACAGTTCTATGGAACAGTAGTTTAAAATGTCTCACACAAAGTCTGAAATATCTAGTGCACTGCTGACGTCAGCTTACTTCAGCAGCCGCCTGGCAGTAGTATTGCATTGCATCAGAAAATGATGCAATCAACTCTGGATGATGTGTGCATGATGGTATTATGCAATGCGATGCAATATTACATCATTCTAGGCTGATTTAGGATATTGTTGCAGTCCTACTGGATAAATTTACACGGTGAAACATATAAAATGAATTACATGAAATATCTTCAAAACAAGAGCTAATAAAAAATTTTCAGGGTTATATCCATGTTCAGCACACTAGGATACTACAGATTAGGACCTTTTTAAGTCAGTAATGATCTCACTGTTGACCAGTGTTATAATTCAAGAAATTAGAACTCTCAGTTTAAAATTATTTTCCTACCCCAGTTTATTTACTTTTAAAATTCAAAGTACATTCAGGAATCAACATAAATCCAGCCATGAAAACTTTTGATATTCACAGGATGCTTCAGTTATATTCAACAGTCTTTACCACTAATACAGGAAAGAAATGATTCAGCAAGAGTTGCAGAAAATAACATTTTCCCCAGTTTGCTAACTAGAACTTTTGATTGACAAGCAGTACTTTCTCTACAGGACTAAATAAATGAGATCTGAGTGGGATTTCTGATTAGTCTCTCACTCTTTCAGTATCAGGTAATCTGGGGAGGGCTGGGTCAGGCCATGAGGGTGTAAGGAGAGCCAGAGAGGAGATACTTCTCTGAATTCATGCAAAAACTAATAATTGGAAAGAATATGGCAATGGTTCAAATGTATCAAATAGAGTAAAAATTATTGTGTTTATAGAAACACTTGTGTCAATAGAGAGAGAGAAAAATGTAACAGAAGAAGAGATGTTAAATGGTAAAAACTAAATATGTCTGGAAACTTTATTTGGCTTCTGTCTAAAACAAATCAATTGTAAAATAATATATTTGAGATCACTAGGGAAATGAACATTGATAATAGTAAAGAATTGACTATATATCTTTCTTTTCTTATCACTAGGACTACCACCCACTTTATTAGAGCTTCATTTGGATTATAATAAAATTTCAACTGTAGAACTTGAGGATTTTAAACGATACAAGGATCTGCAAAGGTAAACATCCCTAAATCTTAACTCAGAAGTAGCAGCCCGTGCCATTGAGATATTAATGAAACTTCTTGGCGCATGCACAGTAAGACGTGGCCAAGATGATCACTGCTGCTACCAAAGAGTGTAAAGGGAAAAGTCAAAGAAAATGCTAATATTCTGTCTAGATAATGGGGGAGGGAAGCCAAGTGGAACTAGGAGAAGAACATTTTTAAACGTCTCTTTTGTTGAACATAGTTCAAATAAATTTTCTGACATAAAATACCTTTCTCTGAACATACATATACAAACAGGACAGGTAATATTTCTAAATAGGTTGTGGTGTTTTCAGCTAACTGTATTATACTATCTGCTTAAGAGTCAGTACATTTTATATTATTTTTAGATTGGGCCTAGGAAACAACAAAATCACAGAAATTGAAAATGGAAGTTTCGCTAACATACCACGCATACGAGAAATACACTTGGACAACAATAAGCTAAAGAAAATCCCTTCAGGATTACAAGAGTTGAAATACCTCCAGGTAAAACATTCTACTTGTGTTTTGTGGATATTTTATTTTTCTTTAGTTCTATAAAGCACAGTATCTGAAGCAAAGACCAAGCACTATGGAAAGCTGTATGGCGGTTCCTCAAACTGCTAAAAATGGAGCTTCCATATGATCCAGTAATACCACTTCTGGGAATCTACCCAAAGGACACAAAAACATTAATCCAAAAAGATACATGCACCCCTATGTTTATTGCAGCACTGTTTACAATAGCTAAGATATGGAAACAACCCAGATGCCCAAAAATAGATGATTAGATCAAGAAGATGTACATATACACAATGGAATACTATTCAGCAGTCACTCTGCTAATTTTAATACATTTAAAACACTACTGCAAACATGGCACTGATGTAACCATATCTATCTGCCTACTCTATCTATCTATCCATCCATCCATCCATCCACCCACCCACCCACCTACCAACCGACTTGACTACCTATCTACCTACCTTTCTATCAAGGAGAATGGCATGAGACCAGGCAAGGTACTGAGGGATCATGCAGGGTGTTCTGAGCCTTGACATGAGTCCTGTGCCACACCTGACACAAAGGACATTTTTATGTATAACATGTGAGTCAGGGTCATTAAATAGTAAGTATTTAATGTGCACAATTGAGTAAATATATTTTAAGTGAAATGCCTTCAAAGCAATGTAAAATAAAGACAAATCCACAAATACCGACTCTAAACAGAATATTTTCTTAAATATTTATATATTTAATGCAATTTCTTTCCCTACTTCAACAGATAATTTTCCTGCATTCCAATTCAATTTCGAAAGTGGGAGTGAATGACTTCTGCCCAACAGTGCCAAAGATGAAGAAATCTTTATATAGCGCAATTAGTTTATTCAACAACCCAGTGAAGTACTGGGAAATGCATCCTGCAACATTTCGTTGTGTTTTGGGCAGAATGAGTGTTCAGCTTGGGAATGTCAGAAAGTAATACTTAGCAATGAGTAATATCCATTTAACATAAAATTTAAAAATTATTACATTTGGAATACTTGAACTCTATTAATAATGGTGGTATAGTACACATAAGCAAAAATCTATTCCTACATAAGTCCACTGACTTAGTTCATGACAAAAAATTTCAGAATTTTGCAAAACTATTAATATATCATGATTAAGAAAAACAAGCATGTACTGCAGTTTCTTTTTGCATACAAGTGATTTTGCATAAACCTCATGCTTGAACATTCTTTCTCAGTAACAAAAAAATAAGACAATCAGTATTTAATTTGATAACTTTATCAAGTGCATTTAAAAAAGAACTGTACTGTAAATGGAATGCCTGACTTAGCAAAATTTGTTTTTTCATTTGCTGTTAGAAAACCAAAATTGACAGGGATGGCTATATTATTCTTATCCTTTCATTAGCAACTTGGGTGGTACTGTAATATTTCTCATAATGTTTAAGTATGGTTTGATATCTTTAATTACATTCTCATGTTTTAAAGCCTTACTGCTTTTATGTTTAAAACTAACCCCTCATAATAAAGGCTTATAATAAAGCCTCCTTTATTATACCCTTATAATAAAGGCTTCAGTAAGTGTTTATTACCACCTTGACAGATGCTATTCATAAAAGCTGGTTTTGAGGCTTTAGTACATGTTTTTCTTTTTTAATTATTATTATCTGATTATAAAACTTCTATAAAATTGTGTAGTGAGTGTTTATGTAAAATCTGTTAACTCAAATTTTTTATTATCACAGTTCTTATAAGCTTTTAACAGTAATTCAAATGTTAGGTTACATAACATTGTTGCCTCAATGCTAAGGAATATTTTTGAGATGTCCCTTTGGAAGACCTTGGGTCTGAATGCTATCAATTATACACCAAATTGTCTCTTCAAATATACACAGACTAGAAAACTCTGAAAGTCACATCTGTTATAACTGAATATGCAAGCCTTAAATAAAACACATAGAAACTAAAAACACTTTATAAAAAAGTTAAGGGTGCTGTATGTAATTTTCATTCGCATTCAACATAACATAAATTAAGTAAAACTAGAAAACAAGGGAAACATAAAAAATATTTTGAAATAAAAATAAATATTTTTTGAAATAAAATATATTAGGTTTATACAAATATTTGTACAAAATGTTTGATATAATTCTTCCACCCAAAACCAAATGATTTTTCAGGAATTCTTGAGTCAAATGACAGCTGGTTGAAAACTTAAAAAATTTAAAAATGTTTATAGAAATTGTGACATAAGATTGGAAATTTGGGACAAACCAGTTTTTGTTTTGTAAAATTGTTAGGACAAAATGGAAGTATGATTAATATAATAAAGCTTAACCACCAGTAGTAACAGAACAGAAAGCACAGAAATGCAGAACTTTCAGTTGGAAGCAGTAACCAGAATCCAATTCCTCTGATAGTCTTGGGCAAGTGTCCAATCTCTCTGAACCTCTCTTCCTCTTTATAGCATGAAGGTGACCATAAGAATGAATAAAATAGCTATGAGGACGGGATATAAATGTATGTGAAAATGCTTTGTAAACAATAAAGGTTCATGTTTGAGTGAAACTTTACTCTGGACAACTATTGAATGAAGAGAAAAATTAGGAATTATTGAGTCTTTAAAAATAAAGAATATATTACAGTGATAATCATTCTAAAATTAAAATATTCTAGAGTTCTGACAATTTAAAGAAATAAAATACTCTTTTCTACAACACAATGTGAAACTGAAATTGTGGTATCATTTCACTTATAAAAACCTAAGTAGAACTCAAATATTTACTGAAATTTTAAGAATCTAGATCTTGAAATTAATAATTTAATTCACAAGGTTAATGCTAAGGTTAGAATACTTGAAACAGATTATGATCTGAGTAGTAGAGTTTAAAGTAGCTAATTTAGTCTTTTCCTAAAAAGACAAAACAAAAATTTTTGAGTGCTAGAAATGATTCTTGAAATCACTGTAACTAGTTTCCTGTAGTTACTCTTTGTTTTTCATTCCTCAGCTGTTAACTGTTTTTAGTTGTAAGTTTGCAAAAAAAAAAAATCACTAATAAAAATTACTAACAACCAAAACTGCATTAAAGTGTTCTGCCACAAACCCATTTTATGATAAATACAAACATTAACCCACTTGAAATCCATTAAAGTCAGAAACAAAAAATTACTGCAACTTATTGGATTTATGAAGGTCTTCCAGGCAGTATAATATCTCAAGGGCAATCTATTCTTATTTCTTCTGAAATGACTACAAAAAGAAATGAACATTGGGGGCCTCCCTGGTGGCGCAGAGGTTGGGCGCTGCGCTGTGGAGCTGTCAGCAGCGGCGACGCGAGTTCGATGCCCGGCCAGGGAGAATCCCACATGGTGCGGCAGACCTCTCCTGCCTCGCCCACTGCTCCCCTCAGCAGTGTATTTCTGATCTGCCTGTTCTGCTCCCCACTCTGTCTCTGGTGAACCCTCTCGCCGCCCCACACGTCTGGCCTGTACCCCAGCTTGTATGTATAAAAATTAAAAAAAATAAAAAAAAAGAAATGAACATTGACTTCATGAAACAAACATGATACTTTTAGAAAATCACTTGAAATCACGCATACTAACGATTGAAAAATAAATCCGTTTTGTTCCTTCTTAATCTTTTGCATTATTTCTTTCCATCTGTCATCCTTTGTCTAAAGACTTGTCTTACCTCATTTGTACTTACTCTCTCTGATAAAATCCTACTGACTTAACAATCTTATTTCCCCAAAGTCACACTGTATAAATAATATTATGCAATAATAGGTGGGATTTTAAAAAAATTTTCAGGTATTCTTCCACCAAAAGCTTTTCTTGCAGTTATTTCTTTAATCCTCACAACAGCCCTATGAGGCAGGTACTTTTTTTATTTATACCTGTTTCTTAGGTGTGGAAATGGGGGGGACAAAGATTAATTAACTTGTGCCAGATCTAGGATCTGTTCCCTTTTTTTTAACCACATCAACACACAAATTTCTTAGCCAATAACCAACAACCTGATAAAATCTACGTGCAGTCTCCTTCTGGAGAGTTGGCTTCCATATATTAGAGCCTTCCAGTAGCTCTGTAGTAGCCGATGTTACCCAATAGCCTTCCCTTGACCTCTTCTCTATCCCCTTGCTCTTCCATGCATTCGGCCCCCACCTCTAAAGGCAGGTCTCTGAAATTCTCATCTCAAATGCTGACCACAGAGATTAACAAACTTTCAAAAGCAAACCCTAACATTTGTAGCTATAAAACTCAATCAGAATTAGCACTATGAAAAATGTCAGGGAAGCCCACATTGTTTCTCTCCACGTTTTCCCTTCTTAATAATTTCGGCACTAACTTTGTCACAGACCCCCTTGCCCCTCTATGTCCCTGCTCTGTTTTCCCACATGCCGTCATCTATCCCTCCCTTCTTATTCTCTTCTCACACCCCATATCACAATCACTTTATTTTCTAATTGGAATATTAAAATTGGTTTCTCGCCTCATTTTGCAGTGCAGGATGAACACGACCAACCACACAGTTCTGTGCGTTATCTGGATTGCATATGCCAGTTCCTTCATCAAAAGCCCATCAGGGTTCCCGGTGATTACTGAGTTATAAAACCTTCAACCTATCTTTTTAGACTGTCTAGGTCCTACATTCAAATAATGATTTTTGAACTTTTCATCTTACGTTTACATCTTTTTTATGCTCTAACACAGGATTACTTGCTAGTTCTCAAACATGTTCTTTGTTTTCTGGCAGCTGTGTCTTTGCTCATGCCATCTTTCATATCTATCAAAATTTTACCCGGCCTCAAATGTCAAAAGTCCATCTTCCATAAACAGTTGTGGCTTCTTCTCCTCCCTGCCACAGGATCTTCCCAGCATTTTGATTGTGCTTCTCTTCTACCCTTATCACAACCTATCTTATAGCTAATTATACACTGATCTTTTCCAGAGGATTCTAGACATCTTGGTTGTAAGCACTGCGTTTCAGTCATCTTGGCATTCCCTTTTTCTCCCCCCTTACCAAAGGCTGGCACAATGCCTTGACTCAATATATGCTTCTAAATTAATCAATAAAGGAAAAGGAAAAATTTCTATCTTCACCATGTCATTCCCCTTTCCCTCCTGCACTATTGTGCTCTTAGTTCTTAGAGGGAGGGGTGGGAGGCATTTTTCCTCAGTGCATTCAGTGTTACTGAAGAGTTTATTAGTTTCTGTCACAGGCTTTGGGGAGTTTTGAACAAATCCTCACACCCAGTCAACTCTGACTAGTGCTGTAATGAGGGAAACATTCCCAGCAGTCATCTCTCCCCTGGTGAAATAATAAAATGAGAAATAAAGATCTGTTTTAAAATGAAGCCTTACATGGACAGAAGAGGTTACAGAGGACCTGAATGACAGTCAGAAACAGGACAGATCAGAACAAGGGGCAAATGCACAGGCCATTCTCTACTTTAAAAGAAGAGTACAACCAGTCATGTGAAGCCCTGATATAAAGACTTGAGTTTGGGTGCTGGAGACTTCCTTTTTTATTAATGATAATTTATAACAGGAGCAAAAGTAGATAAAACAATATAATGAGTACATCTCATGCAGTTTCGAAAGTTAGCAACTCATAGCTCATCCTATTTCATTTATATTCCTAACCCTATTATTTTTTAATAGCTTCATTGAGATATAACTCATATATTGTACAATTCACCCATTTAAAGTATGTAGCTCACTCATTTTTAGTATATCCAGGGTTAGCATCCATGAATACAAACAATTTCAGAATATTTCAACGCCAAAAAGAAACCCGATACGTGTTAAAAGTTACTCCCCATTTTCTCCCAACCTAGGTAACCACAAATCCAAGTTCTTTCTCTAAGGATTTTATATGTCTCTGGATATTTCATGTAAATGGAATAATAAAATACGTAGTCTTTTGTGCCTGACTCCTTCCACTTAGCATAATGTTCTCAACATGCACTCACGTAGCATGTGTCAGTCCTTCATTTTTTTTTACTGTAGAATACTAACCCACTGAATGGATGGAGCACATCTACTTTTCCATTCATCAGTTGACAGAGGTGATTTGTTTCTACTTTCTGGCCATAATGAATGCTACTATATTCTCTGGAGAAATGTTTATTCAAATTCTTTACTCAATTTTAAATAGGTGACCATCACTACTACTACTGTTGACTTAAATGAGTTCCTTATCTACTCTGGAAACAAATTCTTTATCAGACATGATTTAGAAAATACTTTTCCTACTCCGCAGGTTGCTTTTTTTCCACTTTCTTTATGGCATCCTTTGGCACAGAAGAAAAAGTTTAATTTTGATGATAACAAATTTATCTGGTTTTTTTGTTTGTTTCTTATGCTTTTAGTGTCACAGCTAAGAAACAATTGCCTAATCCAAGGTCATAAAGACTGACAACTATGTTTTATTCTAAAATTTAGTAGTCTAGCTCTCATATCTTTGTTCCATTTTGAGTTAATTTTTAGAGGTGGTATGATATAGATGCCCAGTTTTCTTGGCCACATAGAAAACAAAAGGGAAGAACAGAACTTTACGTCTGGAAGCAGCTTATTTAATCTATTTAAAATGAGAAACTGGATTCCCCAGAGACCTGGAGTCTTCAGGCTCATGACAACTGCAGAGACAGCCTCCTACATTGGCCACTGTGACCCTTTAGCTATAGGGGTTCTACCTCCTCTATCCATTCTGAAACTACAGACTAGCTTACCTCTAATTTCCCACATATTAAAAAAGATACATATTTCAAATTTTTCCCCAAAAATGAAATTTTTCCATTAAATTTGCTGGACCAATTACCTAATTTTCATCATGGAAGGGTAATCTTATTCTAATATGCTCTCGAAGTCTGAAAATAAAGACAACAGAGCTAGAAATACTTTTATAATACATGGTCTGACTAATAAAAATATACATTTGGGAAAACAAAGGGATGGAATATTTGAAAACTGGCAGCAGAATTATACCTTGCATATTTATAAAGTGTTTGAGTCACTTCACAAGACTATAAAAATCTTATTAGAAAAAAGAACAGCGCTAGCATTTACAGATCCCATGCCACATGGCAATAGCAAATGAAGCATTCTAAAGGTAAGGGTGAAATACCAAGCACTCACTCAATCATCACAGAACTTTATGACGGTAGCAATGGACACATCAATCCCCCAAATTAAACAGAAGGGCAAAGGGCTTACAACAGTGAAAACAATCTGGAAAAAAAAAAAGAACAAAGCTGGAGAACATATACTACCTGATGACAAAGCCTACCAAAAAGCTGCTGTAACCAGTAAGGAAGGCACATACAACAGTGGAACAGAACTGAGAATCTAGAAACAAATCTGTACATTTATGGTTAACTGACTTTGACAATGATATCAAGGCACTGCATGGGGAAATAATCATTGTTTCAACATATGGTACTGAGATCATTGGCTATTCACATGGAAAAAACTGAACTTAGGCCCTAATCTCACATTACATACAAAAGTTAACTCAAAATAGATCACAGAACTAAATGTTAGAGATAAAACTACAAACTCCTATAAGAAAGTAGTAAAAAAAAACTTTTCTTTTTTGAATTTTACAAACATTACGTATTATTAGTTACAACAGCAGAGTTGAAAAATATTGTGCCTTCTCCAAGCTGCACGGTGAGAAACACCAACAGTGTGGGGGAACTTGTGGCCTCCTCTGAGGCCATGGCTCATGAGACTTGCAGATGTTAACTCTTGCATCTCCCCATGCTTGTGGACTGGTTTAAAATGACCCAGTGGTGATTCACTGGGTATCAGGATTTCTTCTGAGAGTTTTATGTAATAGATCAATAAGGATAACAAACTATGTATGTGGAATCTTCACCCACCCAGGAAGAATTCAGGACTCTCACAGCTCCAAAGTGGCATCTAACTCATCCTTTAGCAACAGACTGAAGGCTTCAAGCAATCTTTAGCTAGTTACCCCATGCTAGACAGACTTGCCATAGGCTATACCCTTATAAGTGTATGTTAGCAGTCACTAGAGTGCACAGAAGTCAAATACATGACATAACTTTGCTTGGCCTTGTATCCCAGGATGTGGCTTTATCAGGCTCGGTGGGGAGGAGGACTCTATGGAGTCCTGAGAACTGGCAGTACTGCCAGCAGTGTACTCAGAAAAGAAAGTATATCACCACATAAGTGCTCGTCTTGGCTTAATGAATGGTGGCCGCCAGACAAAAAGAGACTTTTACCCCAGGAATAAATCTTTAAGGCTTTAGCTAGGAAAAGTGCTCGTGTACTTGTTATCAAGAGCATTAGCCATAAAAGAAAAAATGATAAATTGGGCTTTACAAAATTAATATTTGTGTGTCAAAAGCTACCATTAGAAAATGAAAAGATGAGTCACAGACTGGAAGAAAACAACTGTGGGCTATGTATTGGAAAAGGACTTGTATTCAGAATATATAAAGAACGTTTATAACAAGATGAGCAACACAATTAAAAACAGGCAAAATCTGATATACAGGTTTAAACTAATCCTATCAAAATCCCAGCAAGATCTTTTGTAGAAACAGACAAGGTCATTCTAAAATTTGGAATATGGAAGTAAAAAGGAACTCGAACAGTTCTAAACAATTTTGAAAAAAAGAAAAAAGTGGGAGGAATCATTATACCTGATTTCAGGGTAATATCAAATGCTGAAGAGGATGGATAGAAAATGGATCTCTCATACATTGCTGGTAGGAATGTAAAATGGTATAACCACTCTGGAAAATAGCTGAGCAGATTTTTAAAAACAAAACATGTCCTCATCCTATAACCTAGTAATTATACTCTAGGATATTTATCCCAGAGAAATAAAGGCCTGTGTTCACATAAAAACCTGTATTTACTACTAATATATTTTAAAATCTGAATTTATTACCATTATATAGAAACGAAATTATACATGAATGTTTACAGCAACTTTATTAGTAATAGCCTCAAACTGTAAGCAACCCAGATGGTCTTCAGCAAAGGACTGGTTAAATCAATTGTGGTATGTTAATATTGTAGAATACTACTCAATAATAAAGAGGAATAAACTATTAATAAAGAACTTAACCAACAAATCTTCTGAGAAAAAGAAAATAAATTCCAAAAGATGTTATATTGTATGATTAATTCATCCCATATTCTTGAAGTGACAAAACTGTAGAAACTAAGAACAGATTAGTGGCTGCCAGGAGCCACAGATGGAAGAGGGAAAGACAAGAGATCTGTATGACTATAAAAAGACAGCATGTGGAATAGGGCTGTAAATGTTCTTTATATGACTATGTCTCCTCCAACAACCTGGTTGTGATACTAGTAATGCAGTTTTGTAAGATGTTATCATTAGGGGAAACTGGGTATAGTGAACATGGGAACTCTGTGTTATTTCTCACAACTATATGTGACTCTCCAACTATCTCAAAGCAAAATTTTAAATTAAAAGTCAACTAAAAAGTACAAATTGTAGAATTTAAGGTATAGGATTAATCAACATCAGGGGCCACCTTAAGGATGGTTTTATGAAACAATCTATTATTTAGCCACTCTGAACCTTAGGACTTTGTAAGTGGCACAGAATTAAAAAATTAGGACAAAAGATATGTTGAATTCAGAAAAAAGACGACTATACATTCCATGCCTGAGCTTCAACTACCAAGAAGACCATTATATAGAAGCAGATTTTTAGAGGTAAAACTGCCAGTTTAATTCTTCCCACCCTTTTTTCCAAAAGCTGTAACTAAGCCCGAAGAGATAGCAGTTAAAATTTATGCACATAGTATGAGACTTGGGACTTTAATTCCAAGGTTTGCATTCCAAGTCTCTTTTTCTATACATTGAACAATTTGTGTTTTCTATGAACATTTTCTTCTTCTTCAAAAAGTTGTCATTTCTTCATTGAATTGCCTTTGATAAAAATTGATGGAATTAGAGGGGATCATACTCAGTGAAATAAGCCAGAAAGAAAGAGAAAAATATTGAATGGTTTCACTTATAACAGGACTATAAGGAAACCAAATAGGAGAGAGGCACTGAGTGGTGGGGGAGGGGGGGGAAGGGTGGGGGTGGGGTTTAAGGGCACAAAATGGAGTAGAAAAGGACACAAGGGACCACGGAGATGGATCACGGGTGAATTGGTGGTGGGTTACCCAAGGGGAATACAAAATGTAAAAGATATAAATAACAGTAAAAATATATATTAAAAAAATAATAATAAAATAAAATGCATAGAAAAAAAATTGATCGTAACTTTGCGATCTATTTCTGAACTTTCTCTTTGGGCCCATAATTCCATTTGTCTATGTTTTTGCCAACACTTCTATTTACTTAGGTTTTCTTCCAGGTCTTTTACCAATCTTTTTTTGTTTTCAGCATACAATTCTTACACAAGTCTTGTTAGATTTCAACTAAAAATTTCAACCTTCAATTATTTATAACTAGTATATAAAAATAAAATTGATATACTGATATCTAAAAGTGATTGATATACTGACTTTGGTCCCAGCCATGCTAGAAGCAGTGGGATATAGGGAATATTTAAAGAAAGGTTAAGTACAAACCATGTGTATTTGAAAAGTGTGTATGTGGGTATATTTTTGTAATTATATTTTCATAGCAACCATTACACTAGATGCTTTATAAATGTATGATTTGTAAATTCTGTGTGTGTGTGCACGTGTATACATGTGAGTCTGCATTCTACTGAAGGTCTCAAGTGCAGTGAACGTGTCCTCAGCAGCTGCAGTGGGAGCCAGGGGGTGAGGGGAAGTTACTGCAGAGTGAATTTTCATTGTGTACCTGTGTAACATAAGAAATACATATCTGGTCTCTGCTCACAGTTCCTGATAGAGTCAGAATGGGAGTTAAGTTGTAGGATAGTCAGCTGGTGTTGGATAACTGGTCGATATCAGGAAAAACCCCAGACATCCGGTGTCAGAAGTATTGTGAGTAATTCAACCTTTGGGTCATTTAACAACATGAAATCGGCTCTGTTCCACCAGAGAAACTTGAAGTTTCAGTCTCCACAGGCGATTCAGATACTGTTTTGAAGTTAACACTACTCATTTCTTCTTCCCCTTTCCTCTCTTTAAAGTGGGTAAGAGAGATAATAGAAAACAGAAGGACTGGTAGAGGCAGCCTGCTAGGACCATCTTTTCTTCAAGAGGCAGGAAGTTAGAAAGACATCCAGAAAATGCAGAAGAGGGGGCCCTTTTGGGGTAATGTGCATTCACTCAAATAGGATTTACTAAGCACCCTCTCCATGAACAAACAACTTGAGGACATGCAGCACTGAAGTGAGAGTAACAGAAGAGAAATTAGAAAAATAATTACATTCCTAATTTATTACAGCTGGGATCAGCTGGTATCTGGAAACTAAAGGGAGTTAGTTAGCACCAAATCTGAGGACTGGGAAAGGTCAAAATTCCCAGCAGAAGGAAGGCATGTGCTGAGGTCTTACTGAGGCAACAGCAGGGCAGGGAGAGTCCCAGAAAGTTCAGTGTGGATGCAACCCTAAAGCACAAGGGAACTGATGCAAGGATAAGCAAGAGTTCATAGTTTCCCCAAACATGAGGTCATGTTTGGGAATTTATTTTAAAAGTAGAATGATATAGGGAGGCAAGGTGGGAGAGAGACAATCAGTGTGTGTGGGGGGAGGCGGAGGGAGGGAAGGAAAAGGGCACAAAATGGAATAGAAAAGAACACAAGGGACCATGAAGATGGATCATGGGTGAATTGGTGGTGGGCTACCCAAGGGGAATACAAAACGTAAAAGACATAAATAACAATAAAAATATATATTTATAAAACAAAAACAAGGAAAAATAATAAAACAAACAAAAAAAAAAGTATGAGAATGAGATCCACTGGAGTTGATAAGATCCACTGCAGGATTTTAAACAGAAATATCACAATTCAGACTTTCTTTATACAGAAAAAGATGAAAACAGGTTGGAGAAGGAGATGAGAGAACACAGGGAGACCAGTCAAGACACTCCTGACTGGTGTTCTGAGAGACACTGGTCACTGGAAAGATGATGACAGGGATGAGACCAAGAACCATGGGCACGCTAAAAAGATACTTAGGTACTGGAACACAAAGAACTCAGTAATAGATCTAATCTGAAAGAGAGGCGCATAAGAAAACTTACATTGGTAGTTCTCAAGTTTTCACAGCACCTGGAGATGTACTAAAAATCTAAGTTCTTGGGCCCACTCAAAGATTCTGCTTCTGCAGGTCTAGGCTTGGAGAGGCATGTTGGAACCTAAGTTTTACATCAACAAACTGGCAATCCAAATGCTGATGGATCTCTAATTACATTTTGGGACGCATAGAATTAAAGGCCTCCCAAACTTCTGGCTTACGTAAAAGAGTGGGTGAAGCTGGGGTGTGAGCACCATTTACGGAAAAAGTGAATGAGGGAAATGAAAGCTTATGAAGGTGGGTCATTGAGTAATGTATGCTCCTCAACCATGAAGGGCAGGTACACAAAGATAGACCAGGTCTGTTAGTCAAATGTGATGAGTAGTGTTTGGACTGTTTTTGCAGGACCACCTAAATGATCTTTCTGATTGAAACAGTTCATCAGCTAAGGTAATATTGCCTTGAAAAGATTATTTGATTTAGAAAGCTGGAAGGCTACAGCTTCTGAGCACATCAAAAGTATGTGCTGGCACTGAGGCTGATGCTACTGTCTCTTTGAGGATGTCCCAACCCATCCCCACCTCCAGCTCACTCTTCTGCCCCTCTGATACCTAATTGGGATAAGTTCAGGTCTTTATAAAAGTAGCTGAAATAGGGGCCTCCCGGGTGGTGCAGTGGTTGAGCGCTGGGCTGTGGAGCTTTCGGCAGCGTGTGGTGCGAGTTCAACGTCCAGCCGGGGAGAATCCCACATGGTGCAGCAGACCTCTCCTGCCTCGCCCGCTGCTCCCCTCAGCAGTGTGTTTCTGATCTGCCTGTTCTGCTCCCCACTGTCTCTGGTGAACCCTCTCGCCGCCCCATGCCTCTGACCTGTACCCCAGCTTGTATGTGTAAATAAATAAATCTTAAAAAAAAAAAGTAGCTGAAATAGTGACTTTTCTTCTTAAGAATATTAATAGATTTTATTTCTTACAGCAGTTTTAGGTTCACAGCAAAACTGAACGGAAAGTACAGAAATTTCCCATATCTCTTCCATTTTTGAGCGCCTCCTTACTTGCTGAACTAAGGAATACTCCAGGCTCATCCCTTATGATCCTTATCCCAGTCTTGGGATCAGCCGTCTCTCCAAGGAGATGAGGTTCCTAATTGTAGAATGGAGGTAGAAACCAAGATCTGGGTGCTGTGTGTTCACTGCTGCTGGAGTGGCACTACTTCTAGGCCCATTGCTAAAGTCCACTCGCCTGTGCATGCACCTACCTATTCTTTATATAGCCACTTTATCGTATGTATGTGAAGCTCAACATGAGTCTATATACTCAGGTCTTCAGGTCCATCACCTCACAGATCATTTCACCACCTACCCGTGCTTCTCTGTAACATCCTACCCAACAGTGACACACCTGGCTCCTTACCACACACACAGGTGTCTGCTGGGCTGCAATACATACACGCACAGCATCAGGACTTGGACCTGTACCCCCGTGCTCATCCATTTCTACTCCTTTCTGCTGCTCTATTCTTGACAACTGACATGTTTGTTTGTTTGTTTGTTTGTTTTTCTCCTCCATGACAAGAGGGACTTATTGCTCGGTTTCCAACACCTGAAACTGTTGAACAAAGGAGGTGCTCAAGTACTATTAGCTGAATGAATGAAGAATTTTTACACTTATTAAGGTAGATCTTTCCAGTACTTTGTTATTCAGCTTTGAGATACTGTGTTACTTCAATTAAATTATAGTAATAGAGTACAATTTAGACTTTTCACCAGTTCAACTGATGGCTTTCCCCAACTGTTAGATAAAACCACCTAGCAGAAATGGAGAACGATCACTAACTTTGTAGCTGGTGATGTACTGTTGATCATTTTTTTTGGACTTCATTAATATTAATTTAATTTTCTTTATTGAGACAACATCAATTTACAACACTATGCATGATTTAGGAAAACAGGTTCATACCTCCCCAAATGCATGTCACCACACCAACCTCACCATCAAAACGCCCATAGCCCTTTAGGTGATTGGGCCCCCTGTCCCTCAAACAGCCTTAATTCTGCAGTTACAATTCTAGGTTTATTTTGGTTTAATACTGTCAGTTCCTTATTTTTTTTTCCTTCTATATTCCACCTAATAGTGAAATCATCTGACATTTGTCTTTTTCTTTCTGACTTATTTCACTTAGCATAATCTACCCTAGTTCCATCCATATGGCAAGAGTTCATCTTTTTATAGCTGAGTAATATTCTATTGTGTATATATACCACATCTTCTTAATTCACTACGCTGTTATATACATGTAGGTTGTTTCCACAATTTTGATATTATAAGTAGTGCTGCAATGAACATAGGACATGATTGATTAAATCATTGGCCACTGGCAATTAAACCCCTCTCCTCTGGGGAGGATGGTGGGGTTGGAGATAGCATGTGACTGGAAGTTTCAACACTCTTCAAGTTGTTTGCCCTGATAACACTGGTCAACAAATTTTTACGAAAGTCATGTTACTGAAATAAAATTAGTCATTTCCTATCAATTTGTATGTGCTCAACAAGAATATAACATTCAAATTCTAATTTTGGCTCTAGTTTTTTTTGTAATCTGCAATAAATGGATGTTTACATCATGAAATGCACGCCAATAGTAATAGGCCTACAGTTAAAACCTGTAAAAGGTAAGTCATGGACTACTTCTTAGATTTCTTCACTTGTCTCTTGTACAGCTGTTCAGGAGCATCTCTGGGGAGTGTCCAGCAGTAGTCAGCCAGCATTGTAGTGGAACATTTTCCCTGGTATCTTTGTTCCATTGATGCAACATCTTGATGAAAACATTCACCATGTTCATCATTAACCACACCACAGTTTTCAGGGAAGAAATCCAGATGTGAATGAAGGAAGTGGATCTTTAGAGACATATTGCAACCAAGTTTCTGATACTGCATCAGCATATCTTCTACTAGTTCCTTGTAGTTTTCTGCCCTAACATTCTCAAGAAAGTTTGTAGACACTAGGTGAAAAGCATTCCATGCTTGTTTCGCATCACCCTGCAGCAAGTTGTTGAACCGGTCATCTCAATGCAGACGGAATGTTTGGGTAGACTATTCTCACCTTCTTTTGCTTCGTTATTCTGCTGGAAAGAGGAGAAACCAAGCAAAAGTAACAGTCTTTTATGTGGTTGCTTGGCTTTCTCCACACCATGGGGACTGCAAACGGCATTGATGGTCTTTTGCAATTGAACCACCGTGAAAGCTGTGTTGGACAAGTAGCACAGCATATATGCGGGGCCCAAGGCTTGTCTTGGTCACCAACCTTGCATCTGAAGTAAAGATGATAAGCCTTCTTCACTTGAGAAGTGATACTTTTCTTCTGGTTGGCAAATGTCACTTCCCCATAAATAGAGCAGAAATTGTCCATGCTATTAACGCACTTTCGAGGCATTACTGTTCTGTATTGTGCCTAAATGCATAAAATAATAACAGTTCTATGGAACAATAGCTTAAACTGTTGCACACAAAGTCTGAAATATTTTCAATGCTCAACCTTTCCAACAGGGCTTTATCTAGTGCACTGCTGACGTCAGCTTACTTCAGCAGCCGCCTGGCAGTAGCATTGCATTGCATCAGAAAATGATGCAATCAACTCTGGATGATGTGTGCATGATGATATTATGCAATGCGATGCAATATTACATCATTCTAGGCTGATTCAGGATGTTGTTGCAGTCCTACTGGATAAATTTACACGGTGAAAGATATAAAATGAATTATATGAAATATCTTCAAAATGAACTAATAAAAAATTTTCAGGGTTATATTCATGTTCAGCACACCAAGATACTACAGATTAGGGCCTTTTTAAGTCAGTAGTGATCTCACTGTTGACCAGTGTAATCAGCCTCCTTCCTCAGGTGCTTTCCAAAAATTACATTAATTAATGTAACAAAAAGACAGTATCAGCACTTAGAAAATTCCAAGCTTTTTGGAGGCACTATACCAACTACTGGGACTGTAGATGAAGACTAAATCAATATGAAAAACATCTATTTTGATCACCTGAATGAGAAAAATACCTATTTCTTGTAAATCACAATATTTCACCAACTATTACTTAAAGTTTCTATTTTTCTTCTAAGGCCTGATTTTAACCACCACCTCCCCCAGTCCCAAACCTTACCAAGCTAAAACTTCATTTCATTAAATTTCCTAGTCACTTTTGATTCTACCAATTGATAAACATTCTTTTCACATTTGTTAGGAACAGAAACAAGACAATCATTATCATAAATTCAAATCAGAGTTAGATGAAAGATTACATAAAAATTAAGCTGTTGACTTTTAATTAATCTTCAAAAAAGAACTATGAGGGCATGTACAATAATTTTAGAAAATATACAGAGATTTGCTCTATTTTCTTTAGCGTGGAAGTCTGAGGTTAAAGAACAAAGACTAATAGGAAACATATGGGGAAGATCAGTAACAAGATGAAATCTTGGCCCAAATATAGTCTGCCACATTTTACATACCAATGTCTCAAATAATAGATTAGACTTTTACAATATTGCCAAAGCATCACTTGAAACACTGTAAACATTTTTAAAATCTGAAGTATAGAAAAAAAAAATCTTGAGCTCTTTATAAAAATCTACTAGAAAACACTGTTTTGAGGAAAATAAAATGAGCTCCAGGAATTATTTTACCTTATTAGTGTGCACAAGTCTGAAAGACTCTCCTAAAGAATGAACTCAAAATTCAGTGCCAAGAGACACAAGTTAACTCTGTTTAACAGAAGAGTATAAAAATACAGCATTTAAGCAATTAACTGCTATTCTTCAAGAGATAATGAGCAGTGAAATGAATCTGCAAAATGAAAGTAATAGTATCTGGTAAACAGAAGTTTCTCATTCCATTTTATTCAGTACTACAATTTTTTATACTATTAAAAACAGGCAAATAAGAGATACACCTTCTGAGAGTAATGCACTGAATTCTGTAACCAAGACACTGATTTTTATATTGAAGGCTATTAGAAGTCATTCAACTTTGTATTTGGGAGAAAGGTGAACAAAGGGAAAGCTGATAGAAAATGTGTAATTCTTTGTATGGAAAAGTTAAATATTTAATCTTTAATACTAATGATAATCGATTTCATTTTAAAAATAAACTATGTGAAATGCTGGTTCCTTTTGTCAATAAAGGGAACACTGGATTAGTAAACACACAAGGTATCAGACAACTGAAATCTCAGAGACTGTGAATTCCACCTTAAGTGGTGGAGACACTGAGTTTCATTTACAGAGGACCTTAATTTGAAGAATTCTTTGGCATGAAGATGAAAATAAAAACAGTAATCAGTCCATGCTGTTTCATTTAGTTCTCTTTGCCTTTCATATTAGAGGAAATTCTTACCACACCTCAAGCCAAAATTAAGGGAAAAAGAAAGAAGTAAGCCACATAAATCTGACTAAAAAACACAGGAATCTTAATTTGAATCCACAAAGTTTTGTATAATGAAAAGAAATACATAATTTTAATTCAACCCAAGTGTTTTCCAAGCAGATTATATTTGCTTAAATTGCTACAGTAATTCAAAGGACAGCCTATGTGGATACAGCAGTTACTGTGGATTTTTAAGACACTCAGTTAAAGAATTTAGGAATTTCTGATTCATTGACAGGATTTGCAAATTCATCAACTCCTGAAAACTAAAGCAAACTCAACAGGTATGATGATAAAATAATTTTCAATTTTTAAAGAAAATACTCCTCCTGTTAAAAATAAAAAAGTATATTTGAATTGTTTAACATTAAAATAGACTGCAATCATCATAAAAGCATAATTTTTGGAAGCAATATCTGGTAAAAAATACATTAAAACTTTGATAAGCCAAAATATTCAGAAAAAGAAGTAGTATAGTGATTTTAATTTTCTAGCTTAAGATTTATCCAATAATTGCTATTTAGATTTTTTTACTTTGAATGAAAGATTCACAGGTTTATGGAATAAATTTCTGTCTCTTTCTCTGTTTCACATTTTAAATGACAAAAAAAATTTATTGAGTATCATACATCTCAGCAGTGCTATGATTTTGGTTGTAGGAAAAATAGTTACTTGTACAAATATCACTGGAAATGTCTTTAAAATTTCTCTATTGACTAAATATCTGATATTAAAATGTTTTTGCTTTCATGTGCCTCTTAAAGGGAAATATGAGTGTTCTACTTAACACTGAAGAATCCAGTTTCTTAGATTTAAGTTATTTAAGATTTAAATGTATTATGGCTAAAAATAACTTTGTACCATTCATATTTTAAATAACAAAAATCTTACTTCCTTGGGTCTTGGGTGTAATAATGATTCACATATTTTACAGAGTTAAGTTTAAAATAGCTTTGGAAAAATTCTGAACCATATTTTAATACTTGGTTTCTCATATACTAATTTTCATGGCATACCAGTAAAACAATTAAGCCTTTAAAATACTGTAATACTATGCAAGTTTCCAATTACTTTAAACTTTCCAGGGCAAAGTCTACCTCATTTTAATTAATCATTTTAATTAGAATGTTGTTAATGAAATCTTGAGTGCTTTTCTCAAGTTTTCTCTAGTTATGAACTAGAGACTTTTATAGACAAATTTCATGTTTATGGATAATTTTAAAAACAGGTAACAAATATTTTACTTTTCTTTAAACTTTCTTTTTCATACTTGTTATTTTTCCACTAGACAAAGTAGAAGGAAAAATTAAGAATGCAGTATATTTGTGTGGAAAAACAGGGAACAGAAAAGAGAACAGCCAACTTCTCTATGACTATGCTTATTTGCAGAAATCATGGTACAAAATAAACACCTAGAAATAATCAACACCAGTACAAATAAGCATCCCTAACAAGGTGTAACCTAAAACTTATTAATTCAGTTATTCATTCAACAAATCTTTCAGCACTTATGCATGGACTGTGACAGATTTTGTCAAAAATTAGAGATCAGGAAATGAGCTGATTGAGAATGCGTTAAACTATTTTGCTATGAGTTATCCTCTAGGGACAACACGTAAATTGTAGAACATGAAAGGCAGAACTAATAAAATATACTTAGTAAATGGTCAAGAAGAGATTAGTTGAATGAATATTGGGATAACAAGATAATTTTAACAGAGAAAATTATCAGGATGAAGAGTAAGAGGGATAGGAAATAATGGCCATATGAATGAATATGGGATGGATTGCATATCTGAGAAATGCACTTGGTCAAAAGGGAGTGGGACAAGGCTGGGCTCAGGGTCAAGTTCTCAAGGGGTGAGGGCAATGATGAGGGGTTGAGACTAAGAAGACAAACTGTCTTCAAGGAGACTCTTTCTTCTTAGGTGGCCAAGAAAACAGGAAAGCAGACAACACGAAGAAGCCCTTTATTTTCAGAGAGGCCCCTGTGATCAGGTTCTGATTCCAAGTCAAAAGTATGCAATTAAGTGCAGGTCAAAAGTAAATCTAAGTCTCCTTTTTTCCCCCCAGTAATTTCTCCTAATTGCTGAACAAGAGTTATGAATAATTTTCAAATGTAAGGTCACTAACTGATAATTGCTGACGTTCTTAATATAAGGATAAAATTCAGAGTTTCGATGAGCAGTGCTTTTTTCCAAAGTTCAACTGTGTAATAGTCAACTTCTGAGACCCCTAATGTCGCTGACCCTGTTGAACTGCATATCTCTGCCTCTCTTCTCTTGCTTTCATCTTTCTGGTGTGTTGAAACTGAAATGAAGTATGATAAATGTTTGAAAAAACTGTTATGTTGTACTATAATGGGTATGGTAAAATAGCACACATTTAATACATCAAATGTTATTAACTAGCAAGTAAAATGTATAGGATGTTTTATACCCATTACCAATCTCTCTTTTTGGGTCAAGTGATGTCTACAAAAACTCCCTCATCTCTACCTAGCAGGGTAAGCCCTGGCTCTCACAGCACTGATGTGTCTGCTGTAAGCTGTACCTCCATCTGACTGAGAATATGTTCATCTGTTGTATCTGTATTGCCCACTACACTTTGTACTCTTTACAGAGGCCATCAAGCAGCGCCTCACCCCTAGAAATAATTCAAGACAATGGTTAACTGAAATAACCCAATCACACTAACTAAATAACTACTATGAGGAGTGTTAGTAACCACCTTCATATACACCATCTAGTACAGTTAAAGAATGAAAGCAAAAGAAAGAGTGGTCCCAGCCAGACTCAGTGGGAGCTTCCCAGTCCTTTATCCTGGCCAGCCAGCACTGAGTGCTACCCTTGAAGAAGAAACCAGAACTTCCTCACTTCCCTCTCCAGGGATTCTCTACTACTTCACGCAGAACTCTGTGGTGTGATGATCACAGCTCAAAGAGAGTGATGAATTAAATTAGATGTTCACTCCCAGACTGCAAAGACCATAGGTTAGGATTCAGGCCCTCCAGATTCAGGTCCAGATAGTCTTTAATGGTCTTTCTTTGCTCACTTTTCCCTAAAAAACCCGGTCCTTTGTTGCTTACATGAGTTTATTCATTCTTCTATCTGGAAATCCTCCACATCTCTTCCTTTGAGAGCCTTAATATTCTTTTAAAGTCTATGAATCCCCAGTATAAAGACAACAGATATAGTGTATTTAGGAATCTATGAGTTTTAAAATCACAGACGGTAAAAAAAGATCAAACCATTGCTGTTTAGGCTTTTTTCTGATGTAAGTATAAGATTAAACATAAGAAAATGTGTTAGAGTAAATGAAAAGAAAGGACAGAAATCATTCAAAGTCAATAGGGAATTAGGTTTTAGAGGCTTGTCTGGAGGAAGGGAAAGGAATGGTTTATGGAGATATTATTGGGTAGTATTTGAATGATCACATATTTAAAATGAGACCAGTTGGATGGTCCTATTTTTCTCTCATTATACTCAATTGGCAAAGTCAGGCTGAGTGTAGATAGAGAACTGGAGTAACCAGGGATGCAGTTTATAAGAATAAGAGCACCTAAGGGGGCAGGAAGTTCAAGGCACATGTAAAGGAGTTACGAGAATGATGAACTACAGGAGCTGGGCAGGTAAGTAGGACCTAAGTATATGGGGAGGCATGGAGGAGGGACAATGAAAAATCAGTAGGATCCCTATATTGTAAGTCCCAGTGAAATTGGAGAATTATTATATCTGGAGTTAGTATATGAAGTAAGTTACAATGAGAGGAGACAATGTCAGAGTGTGATGGTAGTACCAGTGACCACAAGGCCCATGGTGTGAGGGCAGCAAGGAAGTGCAAGGGAGGCTGGAAGGAATATCATTGAAGGAAAAAGGTTCAGGGCCTCTGGCTCTAACTGAGTAACTCTTAAAATCCCAAGCACACACAACGTTTGCATTCTACATATTTCTAGTTTCTTTTGAGAAAAAAAAAAAAAAGAGGCTGAAGGACTTAGGTATAGGGAAGCCTGTCAAATGGGCTTCTGTCAGAGAACATGATTTAAGTATTTTCTCACCATTATCCCAATGGTGAAAAATAACTAGATGAATTTTACACAAATAGGAATTTCATTACATACATGGTGTTAGAGAAAAAAAAAGGGCCTCAGAGTGAAACAGCTTGATTCTTTTTATTTTTTAACCTTTCCCTAAATAACATACTTAATCTATGTGGCTCACTCTCCAATTTTCAGAGCATGTTACATGTAAATCTCAAATAACCCTAAAAATTGCCGATGAAATGAGTAAGTGAGGCTTTACAACTCCCATTAGATTGATGACTTGTTTTGTTTTCTCAGTGACTTACTCACCATAAGTGAGGGGATAGAAAAGGCTTTGTATACTTTTTTTCTGTTTTTCCCCAGCACAGAATCTACCACTCATCCCAGCTTCAAGTTCAAAATGAATTAACTATTTTTCTCAAGTGAGGCTCTTCTTGTACACCCACCCCCAAGTCACTTGCTCACTGCACGTCTCCTCTCACTTCACTCATCTCCACCCTCCTGCTTACTGTTCATGTCCACCCTCATTTTCCCACTCAATGCATGTCTCCACATCTCCCTGATCCTCCTCTAAACCCCTGGCGGACAGAGATAGTATATTTTCAGTATCTGTATATCTAGAACTTAGCCCAAAAACATTAGCATAAAGGAAGTTATGAATATCAGAAAAATTTGCAGAATAACCTATTAGAAATTGGAACTTTGTAGAATGTAATATTGTGTGTCTTTGGGATTTGAAGTAGTTATTCAAGTAGAATCAGAGATTAAATAATTGTGGAAAATGTTTCATGAGGAAAATTTGAAGGCATGGTTAGACTTGAGCAGAAAACACCAAGAGCAAACACGACAGTTATTTTTAAATCTCAAGTTCTCATACAAAGGGAGTGTTTTATGCTCTTCCCAAGGACAGAAGAGAAAATCAGCAAATAGAAGTTGAAGCAAGAAATCTTTGGGTTAGCAAACAGAAGTTGAAGTGAGAATTTTTGGGTTAACATTAAGAATCTCCTAGGTAAAAACTCTGTAAGCACACATAGGGGCTCTCTTCTCATCAGTAGTGACCATCACTAGGGGACAAAGAAGCCAGTAAGAACACACAGCATTTACAGTGAGGGGAGCATCCAGCTTTGGGTTGAGATATGTTATCACTGTAAATCTATAGTATAGTAACAAGAGAACTGAGTTTCTATTAAAGGAGGGTTACTTAGACTGGTTCAAGCAGTATGCAACTTTAGAAATATAAACTATCTTTTGGTACTTAAACATTAGTTTTGGTTTGAGCATTCTCCATTCATTCTGGACATTCTTTTATATTTTTCAGTACCGGCATAGATATTATACATTTTATATACTATTAATTTACAAGAGAATTCTTCTAAGTCTCACTCACTTTTCCTGTAATATATTTCTTTTTCTCCTTGCAGCAGGATTTAAAAAGAGGACATGGGCCTTTTAAGTACATTATGTATCATTTTCTGCTTTTTTGGAGTCAAAGTGTATTGCCAATATGAATATTATCAGTGGGATGAAGATTATGATCAAGAGCCAGATGACGTCTATCAACCAGAATTCCAATTTCATCAAAATGGAGACTATGGAGTTCCTTTTCATCAGCATATTTTAGGTTGTGCCAGTGAATGTTTCTGTCCATCTGACTTTCCATTATCAATGTACTGTGATAATCGCAAACTCAAGATAATCCCAAAGATTCCAGCACACATGCAACAAGTCTATTTACAGTTCAATGAAATTGAGGCTGTGACTGCAGATTCATTCACCAACGCCACTCATCTTAAAGAAATCAACCTCAGCCACAACCAAATCAAGTCTCATAAGATTGATCATGGTGTGTTTGCTAAGTTGTCAAATCTACTGCAACTTCACCTACAGTATAACTACTTAGAAGAATTTCCATTACCTCTTCCTAAGTCTCTAGAAAGACTTCTTCTTGGTTACAATAAGATCTCCAGACTACAGACAAATGCCATGGATGCATTAGCAAATCTGACCATGCTTGATCTCTGTCATAATCGCCTTGATGATTCTATGTTAAAGGAAAAAATTCTTGCCAAAGTGGAAAAATTAATGCAGCTCAACCTATGTAATAACAGATTAGAATCGATGCCTCCTGGTTTGCCCTCTTCACTTATGTATCTGTCTTTAGAAAATAACTCAATTTCTTCTATACCAGAAAGTTACTTCAATGAACTTCCAAAACTTCATGCTCTAAGAATGTCACACAACAAACTACAAGACATCCCATATAATATTTTTAACCTCTCCAACCTGATAGAGCTCAATGTTGGACACAACAAACTGAAGCAGGCATTCTACATCCCAAGAAATTTAGAACATCTATACCTAGAAAACAATGAAATTGAAAGTATGTAATATTCTACTTTTTTAAATTAGTGTTTTGACCTCTCAAGAAAAAAACTCTTTAAAAATCTATGCTTTATCCATTGACAAAAATGATTGCTTTGAAGTAGGCTAGGGAAATTGCAGAAATTGGCCCCAGAGGAATGTGTGCTATAAAACTTAGTCTTTTCTGATAAATACCTTGATTGAAAAACAGTACTGAAGAGTAAATGAAGAAGTATAAGTATCCTACAGAGTGGGACTTAGGGTGGTTTTTCCATCTTTTGAGGTTTTTACTAAGAATTTATTACTTTATTACTGAAATGGCTAATGAAGCCATCATTTGTTTTGATAACATAAAATTCACTTATAGCTCCATATTCTTCATTTTAGCATTTGGTTAAATAAGAAATAATTAAACCCAACTCTATTTATAAGTGTTCCAATAAAACTATACCCAAAATAGGATTATGGATGCCATACAGCAAGATTAATTTTTCATTTGTACTTTTCAGATATCAATATTACAGTGATGTGTCCATCAGCTGACCCATTACATCACCATCATTTAACATACATTCGTGTAGACCAAAACAAGCTAAAAGAGCCAATAAGCTCATACATTTTCCTCTGCTTCCCTAATATACATACTATTTATTATGGTGAACAAAGAAGCACTAATGGTCAAACAATACAACTGAAGACCCAAGTTTTCAGGAGGTTTCAAGATGATGTTGATAGTGAAGATCACGATGCTGGTCATGAAGACCCAGAACAAGAAGGAACAGAAGAAAACACTGACCCTCACTATTATGGAAGTCAAGAATGGCAAGAAACTATATAGGTATACGTTTATAACATCATAAAATCATATTATTCAATTTTAATTTAACTAAACATGTGTATCTCAAGTATATCTAAATAATATATTAGTATAAGATCAAATTAGATTTAAGTTGTTAGTAACATTTGCATCATTACATAGGATTAGAACTTACTCGAAATGAAACAAGTCTTTAGAAATATGAATTAGGATGACAAATGGAAATCAACTAAATTAGAAACATAAAATTATCAAGTTGAGAAAAAAATACATTTCTATTAAGGTAATATTTCTAAGAATGATGAAAGAAGTAGTTTTAAAAGCTAAGAACTAGAAACCATGTGCTTTGAATCACCATAAGGATGTTTGAATAACAAGAAGTTACATTAATGAGACTGACAGCCATCCTTTTAAGGAGTAGATTGTTTTCTTGAACCTAATCTCCAGAAAGCCTTCACACTTGCATTTTAGATCTCATTAGCATGACATCTACCCCTTTGCCTTAACATTTAGAACATAGGGTGTTTTTTATTTTCAAATGAGGCTATCCTACTAAGGATCCCAGGCACATAGACTCATGAAATTAACGGGTCTAATTTTTCTCTCAGGCACCAAAGCAACAAAATATTAAACCCTCTATTTGGAAAACTGAAAAACAACAAATTATCTCATCACAATCTGTTATTTCAGCAATCATCCAAAACAGTCTTAAATGTACTCCATTTTAACCGGGATAAACAAAGGTGTCTTTATTTTTAGTTACACAAAGATTTGCTAACAAGTAACTGCTTATTTCACAAGGTTAATTTAATGTTAGCAAAAGAAATTATACTAATATTATTAAACACTATTTTCCTAGTACAGTATATTAGAAACATGTAAGTTATCACCAATGTTTGTTTATATATTGATAAAATTTGTACAGGCTTTGATATGTTCTTTAAAACTGTAACAATCACATGTTATTTAATCTATCATTTTGAAGTATTTTAAGTATGACTTATAATGAAAATGATTTAACTGCTGTGATTTTTTTGTTGTTGTTGATCTACAGGCTAACATTACAAGAGTTCCCTAGCTAAGGAATAAATACTAACCTGGGGCTGCCAATACAGGGAATCCAAAGGACAATTTGGACAATACACAAAGACCAAATAAGCAGGACCTTATTTTAGGAGCAGTATTCAAGTGATGACTCATTATTTCTTTGGAGACAAGTCTAATATGAAGACTTTATACTCTTTATTATTCTTGGGTAAGTTATTAGCATTCAGCAGAAACAATATCCACCTGTCCCCAGGACAACCTCAACAACCCAGAATGAACATGAACAACACTCCATTCATTCATTTAATTAACTTCAGCAAAGCATTTGGTGTAGAGGGTTTAGCAAGAAACAGAGTACATGTACACTTTTGATATCATAAGATACAGGTCAAGGTAGGAGTAAAATGCTAGTGCCAAGGGAAGAGCACCTTTCAACAGAAGTAAAAAAATTTTAAGGACCATCTCTGCTTTTTACCAAAACTTTTAAAACTAGACTATACATAACATTTAGTATGAGCTAGTAGTGAAAAACACTGGGTTTTTAGGAGATAAGAAAAACAAGACTATTTCTTACCCAGAATAATTTAAAACTTAATGAAAAACCATCAAGGAAAGCAAATCAAAACCACAGTGATACACCCCTTTACACTCAGATGGCTAAGAATTAAGAAGACAGACCAATATAGACTGTCAGTGAAGATAAGGAGAAAGTAGAGCCCTCAAACACTGCTGGTGGGGCTGTCAAGTGGTTTAGATGCCTGCCAGTTCTTCAGTTACTGGTCACCCAACAATTCCACCTCTAGATATATACCCAAGAGAACTGAACACACATATTCACATAAAAACATGTACACAGGGCATCCTTGGTGGTGCAACGGGCTAAGTGCAGCACTATGAAGCTATACGCAGCCACTGCAGCACGAGTTCGACACCCGGCCAGGGAGATTCCCACATGGCACAGCAGACCTCTCCTGCCTCGCCTGCTGCTCCCTTCAGCAGTGTATTTCAATGGATCCGCCTGTTCTGCTCCCCACTCTGTCTCTAGTGAATCCTCTCACCACCCCACACCTCTGGCTTACACCCCAGCTTGTATACATAGATAAAAAAATCTTTAAAAAAAAATGTGCACAGACATTCATAGCAGCATTATCCAGTAATAGCCAAAATACAGATAGCACCCAAATGTCCATCAATGGATGAACAGATAAACAAGTGATAGATCCACACAATGGAATATTAGTCAGTCAGAAAAAGGTAGTGACATACTGATACATGTTACAACATGAGGCATAAAAATATTATGCTAATGGAAAGCCAGTCATTGAAGACCATATACTGTACAAGTCTATTTCCATGAAATGACTAGAACAGGAAAATTGACAAAAACAAAAAGATTATTGAATGCCTAGGGCTGGGGGGCAGGGGACTAGAGAAAAAGGGGAGTAACTGCTAGCAGGTTCAGAGTTTCTTTCTGTGGTAATGAAAATATTTTAAATTAGCTGACATGATGGCTGTACAAGTGTGAAAATACAAAAAAATGACCGAATTAAATACTTGAAAGGGTAAATTGTATGAGATGTGAATTATCTCAATGAAACTTTTATCAAAAAATTTAACAAAGAACATAAAATCAATTTATTCTAGCACAAGGCAGAAAGAAAGAAAGAAAATATTTTAAATCATCGGTAACAATAAAAAAAGATGTGAACACAGATATCCTAACTCTTACTTCTGGTTGGGATATGGGGAAGTGAAGGTATCAAGGAAGAAAAGGGAACTTTAATATATGATAGACTCTGACTGGCAACAGTGATAAGAACAAGCTCTGAGATAAGATTAATATAAAGGTTTGGTCATCATTTCCCATTTCCTGTACAGTTAAAAACAAGTCTTTCAAATTTCAGAATTCTGGAGCTTCTACTTTTATCTCCTAAATTGATAAAAGAAAATACATTTTAACCCTCAAAACAGCCTCAGTGAAGAATAAAATTGTACAATTTTGCTATTTAAAACAAGGAAATTGACATCAGATATGCCTAGGTAGGAACTAAGCTAGAGGACTTTGAGTAAGTTACTTAAAGTCACTTTTCCTTTTATCATTTCTACTAGAGTTGTCACAAGGATGAAGAAAAATAGTCCATGCCAGTTACAGGTATCCAATAAACAGTGGCTATCGTTTCAGCAGTCTACCAGCAACCTGCTAGGTCTATGTGCCACCCAGATGTTAACAGGGATTCAAACACTAACATGCTCTCTTGGTGCTCCCAAGAATGGAGCAAGCATCTCCTTGGGTTCTTTCCAAGATGCTACTCATATAAAAGATGAGTGAACAAGACAGATTTTACTGAAAGTTTCATTAGAGGAGAGGAGGGTGCTTAAATCATATACACCGCAACAAACATGTTTCCAAGTTAGTTTGATAGCTCAATTTTCCAAAGTACCCCTGGATAACCTAACAGGGTGGGCAGTGTTTCCTCTATTCCCTCAAAAGTTTCTCTCTCTCTCTCTCTCTCTCTCTCTCTCTCTCTCTCTCTCACACACACACACACACACACACACACACACACATACACGTAAACACATCCTCCAGCTATAGGGCTGAATGAAGAAGCAGGTTAACAACAATCTTCTGTTACTTGAAAATGCCCTGAGTAACTCATACTCACCCCAAGTATTTCTCATTCATCACCCCCAAAAAAAAAAAATAAATAAATAAATAAAAAATGAATTCTTTCTCTAGGACAAATTGAAGAATAAAATTTTTTCAACTAGTATATAAAGATAGCACAATTATCTACTAGACTTATAGACAGAACCAATTGATTTGATATTTATAACAGGAAATAAAAAGAAGAAAATTTATCCATTTTCTCATTACACATCAAAGTGTTAGTTATATTTGCTACTAGGCTGAACTGTTTGTGACAACCAACAAATCCAAATCACATCATGAGCCTCAAGTTTAGTTACCAAACATAAAAGGATAACGTGCATTCAGCTCTCAGAAAGGAAGTAAAAATGAAGGATATGTCAATTACTTGCTCACAGTAATTCTAGTTGAGCATATTTAACTAGAGTTTAAATATTATCTGAAACACATTTTTACTTTATTCCTCAAGTTTGGAATTGCTAAACTAAAATGCAGATGTAGGCACATCATGTAACACTTAACCAACTCCATGGGGAAAAAAGTAGAAGAAATAAACCTTGTCTCTTCCATATACTTTTCTGTTGCAAATAATTCATCTGCCCCCAAGGTACTAAAACCATGATTTCCTGATTCCAAACCTCTTTTGTCAGGATCTTGGAAATAAAGTGTAACAGCAGTTGGATACAAAATTAAGTAACAATAGCTAAAAATCCAAAATTCGTATTAGGGTTCCAATTTCCTGATAAATATAACAATATAAGCATCACAGTTTATATTGACATTACTTTACAAATTTATTAGGTTGCAAATTCACCATATGGAGTTTAATGTAGCACTCAGAAAAATTACACTCACAAACCCAGGACATTTTAAACATGAACTTTCTTTCTAATGAGTCATAATCCCCCTCCATTTCCATTTCACCCTTTAAGTTTGGGAAGTACTTGGGTTCTCATCGTTATCTCATTTGACTAAAAAGACTGGATTTCAGGAAAAAGCACAAAATTTGAGATGGAGATTCAAGATCATAGACATTTCACAAAATCATAGAAAATTGAATTTCAAAGGGTCTATAAATAACTAGTAACACAGTGATCCTCAATGGGGCGTACTTTGCCATCTAGGGACATTTGGCCATGTCTTCAGAGAATTTTGGTTGTCACAACTGAAGAAGGATGAGAGGATGGGGGAGGATACTGGTGTCTGGTGGGCAGAGGGCAGGGACGTTGCTAACTGTCTTATAATGCACAGGGTAGCTTTCATCACAAAGAATTAACAGGTCCAAAATTTTAGTTGTGCCAAAGGAGAGAAACTATGCAGTAACCTGGTTCTAGTCTAGTGGATAAAGAAACTGAGACGCAGCAGCAGCTCTCCTTCTGCCCACCTGTGACTATGCAGGTGATTCTTTCCACCAACTCTCTGTCCCTCTGCAGGGCAGCAGCCTTCCTGCCTGCCCATGACCTATACCAGGCCGGGACTTCTATTCACTGACCTCCCATAGCAGAGGTAGCTCTCAGACTGCCTGCCTGCAACCATGCAGGCCTCTCTCTTACCAAACCTGTTCCTTTCAGGGCAGCTCTTCCTGCCCACTAGTGTCTACGTGAGTGCTCTCTGTTCCTCTGTCTCTTTCTTTATAAACCTGTCCTTCAAATATATACACACACACACACACACACACACACACACACACACACACACACACACACACGAGAAACTGAAATCCAAATTTACCACCCCAAGATCAGGGCAGTCTCATGCCAGAAACTAGCACCTGATGTTCTAACTCCTAAATCTCACTACTACCTATAGTTAGTGGAGGAAGACTCTTCCAGCTGGTAATATTTTTTGAAAGCCAATCTAGGAGGCAGTATTATCAGTAGAACTAAGCCACTTCCAAAAAATACTCGCTTCTAGAAAATCTTGTTTTCTGTACTTTATTCCATTCAACACAGTTTTTAGTTGTCTGCTGCTGAGAAATAATTTGGAGGTTGAACCATCAGCCCAATGGGACACATTCAAAGATATAAAACTATACAAACACCAAGAATAATGCAACAGGATCACCATAAAGGACTTCATAGAGAACATACTCTCATTTTTTTAATATAATGCCTGCTCTTGAGCAAAGAACAGTTTTCATCTTTTATTACTGTACAGTGGAAGCCAGGTGTGGGACTAGCCATACCTGACAGTCTTAGGGTGAACTGGCCTTGCCAGAAAGCCAACCATGTGGTTTAGGATGGGGGCTTTAGTTCATGCAAAATTAACCTGGAGGCTGAGTTCAACCACATGGACACTTAATCAATTGATCATGTCCATGTAATGAAACAAACAAACAAAAAACTCTGAACAATGGACTTGGTGGTGCTTCCACAGTTGGCAATATCCTGTGCATGTTGCCACACACAAGGCTGGGTGGGTAGCTCATCTTGAGAACAGTGGAAGTCCTGAATTTGGATCCCTCCCAGGTTTGATCAATGCAGCTCTTCCTTAGCTGCTTTCTATGTGTCTTTTTCTATGTGGCTTTCAGAGAGTTCTAGGATCCTTCCAACAAATAATCAAATGTGAGAGTAGCTTTGGGAACCCCCCCAAAACTGTAGTTGCTGTCAGAAGTGATGATGATCTTGGGACTATTCTCTCAAATTTTAAAGTTTGGGAAACTTTTTCCCAGTGTAATTCTTAATGTTCCTAGAATTTTACCTTTGGTAGGTACCTCCCATTCTGTGTAGTTATGATTTCTGACTTTCTTCTAACCAGCAAGACACGACAAAGGTGTTGTGTATGTGACTGTGTGTAAGTAGATGCTACATAAGATTGTACTGCCTACCCTCTAAAGATTTTCTCCCTCTGGCTATGAAGAAGCAAGCTGCCATACTGTGAGCAGCCCTGTGGTGGAAGCCATGTTGCAAGAAACTGAGGGTCCTTTGGCCAACATCCAATTAAAACGGAGGCCTTTAGACCCACATGCTGCAGTGCACTGTGGCCAACAATTACATCCTTTATCCTGCTTACCTTTGAAGTAACACCCTGACTGCAGCTTTCAGATGCGACCCTGAAGCAGAGAACGAAGCAAAGCCTTGCCCAGACTCCTGACTCAACGAAATGTGAGATAATAAGTGTATGTTATTTTAAGCACTAAACTTGTCATAAATAGCCAATACAATAAATAGTGGTATTCTTTAGAAATGCAACATTAGAGGATTATTTCTAAAATGAAAATAGGATCATGACATTCACTAGCTTAAAAATCTCTCAGGGATCTCGCTGGTCACGGAATGAAGTCAAATACCTCAGCAAGACACAGAAGACTCTCCTTAACTAGATTTCTTAACTGTGCCATCTTTCACCTTTCTCCCTCCTACCTCCAGTCACATGCAACAAAATAAAAATTTTTTCCATCATCCACCCTACCCCATCTGTGGGCTGCTCCCCTTTCCAAAATAGCTCCTGGAGCAACCCCTCCCCCACATACTCCCTTGTCATGTTTTCTGCAGTCATCAGTTAGGTGCAGCTTCAGTGGCCTCTCCCAGGCCACAGCACAGCCCTGAGCATTTCTGGGCAGCAGGTCTCACTATGCTTTCCGTTTGCTGCCCTTCCTTCTTAGCTAGGAAAAGCCATGAATTCATTGAAGGGGAAATAAGTTTGCGTGCTAAGCTTAATTGTCTATAGTTCTGGCAGAGAAATGGTACTCAATAAATGTATTAAATCAGATTGCATTCACTGGTCACAAATTTTCAAGGAATGATATAACTCACAAAATGATTTTCTAAAATACAAAGTATGAAATTTTGAATATTTAAGATTCTCTAAACCTGGACATTTAATACCTACCTAGTTCACTTCTCAACATCCTGCCAAACCTAATACAATGCAAAAGAAATCAACATCTATAGTTTCATTATTAGACATTTTCAAAGACTGTTAAAGCCTTAAAATTGATGATTTATAGCAACTAAAATCAGAGAATATCACAACCAAATTTAAATTAATTTATATCCAAATAAAACATGAGTTTCCAATATTTGGTTTATCTAAGTTTTAATTTGAAATGCTCTAAAAACAATTTTGGATAAAAAATAAATTAGTATTCTTTCATTTTCTATCTTTTTTGAGAAATATTTATCCATTTAAAAAATTTTTTTAGCTTAGAGGAGGAAGAAATGTTACTGTGATTGCTAAAAGCACTAATCTGTGATAAAAATGAAAGTGAATCATTATTGATGTTCATAGTTATCTTAAATACCACTTAAACTCCTAAAAATCTAATTTAGTATTAGAATAGCATTATGCAGTTCTCTTCATTTAGCAAATAAAAATATCACTTACTATTAAACCCATATTACAAATCAGATTTATATTTAACAAGCTGTTTTTACAGATAGGGTTACTGTTATATACAACTAAACTTGAGAGGGAGCGGCAAATGACTGAACTATAAAATAATCTGTGCTAAAACTAATTTTTCCACTGGAAATTTCTTGGCTATATACTAATTATAGTTCTAGAACAATATTTTTACTCCTCATAAAACTAAAGGCATAGACTATGCTTTGGGTTTGGTGTTTCATTTCATTTAAAAAGCAGATGTTTCATCCCTTGGGAAAGCATTAAACTGAAAAGCATGATTTTATAACTATGTCATCTTCACAAATTTTCACTAAAGCATTAGTATCTATTACACAAGGTAAAAATAACACATGCTACGGTAATTAGTAGAGGCAGGTTGAGCACAGCAGTTACAAATACTTTAAGCACAGTGCTCTAGTACAACGCACCACGTTTCACCCTTGAGAAAGAATTTTGGCAAAGATTTCTACCACATGGAAACTGCTTTTAAAGCTGCTGGGCCCTGAAATTCTATTCAGCAGTTTGAAATTGATCCACAGCTTTCCTCATTCACCCTCCCATTGGGGGCAAAGGCACAGACATGAACGTCTATTGAGGAAAACCACAAAAAACTTCAAAACAGCTACAACGGTAGGTTCTTTTCTCACATATTATTTTAAATGTTGTTTGTTAAGATATGACTCATCTTGAGCAGTCTTAATAAATGTAAAGGCCATCTCTAATTTTTTGAAGATTCAGTTACCTTGAACAATTATTTTTTAACAAGCACTTTTGTATATCACTGCAAACTTTAAAATCCATGCAGGCAAAAACAGGGAGCTGCAAAAGTCACAGAACCATATTATTCTTCATTTTCAACCATTGATTCTTGACAAACTGGCATCTACAATGCAGCATCAGCAACTCTGAGAGATTCTGCTTGAAGTTACTCAAGAAAAAATCTGGAATGTGCACCACCAGATAAAGTCTATTGGTGAGCCTAAAAGAATTCTTCTCTTAACATCCCCTAAATCCTTGATTAAAGTTCTGCATTTTATTCTGATCTAAAATACTATTTTTATGTTTTCATAACTTAAATTTTAAAAGCAATTTGTTAATTAAAAGTAGTGATACCAATGAAAATTACAAAATTAAGAAAAATTAAATGCGGTTTTCCCATATTCTGTACCACCTAAAATGAAGTGTTAATGATTACTTTTCATAATGTTAAATTGAAACTTTTAAAACTTTTCTTGCAACTTCTTTCTTTTCATCTAATATAAATCAAGAGTTCTTTTAAGCAGCAAAGTAGAAACATGATATTTTTAACTCACATGAGACAGGATCTTTGGTCTTCATTTTAACTATTTGTACTACAGGTATCTTAAGATTTCAATTGTATAGACTACCTTTTTTCAATGTACTTAATTATTAACAAACTTAAATTATTAATATTGCTTAAACTTTTGATAGAAAAGAAATCAAACATTTTCTGAAAAAAATTTTTTTTGAAATGTCACTGATACATAAAAACTTTTAGCATCTAATTAAAGATCACTAAGGGTTAAATACTTGTTCTCTGGCCTTTACTGCATACACCCTGCCAAAAAGTCCTCTCTAAGCTTTTAAATATTGCTTCGATGGTCTGTGTTTTTATTTCCAAGGAAAAAGAGTATTGTCCCACAGTCAGCAGGCCACTAGTTTATTAACTTTCAGTCACCTTGCTAAAATGAAGACGCTGCAGTCTACACTTCTCTTGTTACTGTTTGTGCCTCTGGTAATGCCAGCACCACCAATTCAACAGCACTCACGAATTATCTATGATTATGGAACAGATAATTTTGAAGAGAATTTGTTTAGCCACGATGATGAGGATAAATACCTGGATGGAAAATATATCAAGGTACTTTATTTCTATTCTAATTTTTACTTCTAAAATAGTTGCCCACTTAAATGCATGTTTTTGGTTTTTATTCTGAATGTGTCTGAGAACGCAAAGTGACCAAAAAACCCCAAAAAAAAATTTTAAATGATTCAAAGCAATTTACAGTAATTGTCCCTAAGCTTATATTTTTTAAGTATGTATGCCTCCAAATTAATGAACAGTATCTATGGTAACTAAGCAATATCTATAGTAACATAAAAAGAAAATTTGAGAAACACTCAGCTTTAAGATGATTCCTGACCAGTTGCGATTTATATGTTAAGTAACATTATATAACACTTTATATTTGCATATTACATTGCCTCAAAAATAAAACAGGAGAAATGTGTCTAAGGAAAAATAAAGATGGATTGCCAGCTTAGGGTTTATTATTTTAGGAAAAAGTGGTTCAAGGAAATATATAGAATATGACTATTTTGGTATTTATAGCATTTCACAATAATTTACATGTGCCAACTATACACACACACACACACACACACACACACACACACACACAATATAAAAAAATGAAAAACTACTTAATATGGGGCTTTCTTTTTAAATCAGTTTCAACAATTTATATTCTAGCAATGTGCACCAAGTAACTAACTGTTCTTGAGCTAACCCTCTACAGGCATAGCTTTCACAACACATCTTTCACACTCCAATCCTATGGGCTAAGTAATTACTTGTGGTTTTCTTGGCACACAGAAATGAATGCTGGGGAAAGGAAAAAGTTAATACAGCACATAAATTATCTGATGCTTGCCTACTGTCACATACACACACAAAGAAAAACGCAGCCAAATATATAACCATGTTTGTTGTGTTAAAAGTTCTCCACTATAAATAGGATGGCAAAGATTTTAAAAGTAATTGATAATTCTTTCTTTTCTAAAAGAAATCCTTCTTTTCTTTTAGAAAATAAAGAACAAATGTTCTTCTTTTTTCTTTCATTGTTAAAAAATGTTAACAATGAACAAACATTAATATTTTAGTATTAATTTTGCCTAACATTAAGACAAATAGAGTTTTTACTATTCATAGCTTCAACAACAAAAGAAACCTGTCAAAATAATTAATTATTGACTCAAGTTATTGATTTTAATCTCAATTGTTTCAAAAGAGCACTAATCCTCTGAAAAGTATTAAGTTCTTAAAAAGGAATACCTTCCTCTCTTTATGCTGCTTATAAGTGTTTCTATCTCCATATAAAAGTAAGGACTCAGATGTCTGAAAAGTAGAGTAGAATTCAATGTACTTATTACATAAATGCAGAGTGGCAGGGATGTTAATAGAATAAAAAAAATCAAGGCTCAAGTGGAACATGCTTCCAAAGGAGTCCACAAAATGTGTTTTAGTCTAATGGCTGACAATGAATTGTTCCAGAACAGAAAAGAGAATAAATCTTAAAGACTCAGTTGTCCCAGAGCTAACAGCCCGGAATGGTAGTTTGCAGAGGATAGGTAGGCGGGAATAAAAGAGCTCCAGGGGACATGGCTTGATGGAGGCACATAGGTAAGTAAATGGGTCGCTTCCACTAGAGGTGGAAAGAGCTTCTTCTTCAGTGCCTTACACCTGTGACATGACTGATACTTTAGTCCAACTCAATATGGAAGACTTTGATATCAGGAAATTAGTTCAGACAAGAACCAAAAGGAAGAAATAAAAGAGGTGCTCTACATAAAGATGATCTCAAGATAGTGACTTCATTTAGGTTTCACCTCAGGAAAACTTCGATTTCAACTCAAAGAATTCTCTCCTAGTTTTCATTTGGAATTTCAATGGTTTTTAACATTCAGCAATCACTGAGTTTGGTTTGTGAATATTTAAAAAAAAAAAAAGACCCAGTTCTTTTACTCAGGGAGCTCACAATCTGGAGTGAATACAATTTAAATAAATATTTACATTATAATTTAATGAATGATAAAATAAAATTATAAATAAAATCCTAAGAAAGCACAAAGAAAATGCTACTCTAACTATGAGAAAATAAATATCCATAATCCCTCAGTTTTATAGTCAAAATCAGACAATACATTTTTTATTTTTCCAATAGGAAAAAGAAAGTTTGATCATACCTGATGAGAAAAGTCTTCAATTACAAAAAGATGAAAGTAGTACACCATTACCACCCAAGAAAGAAAATGATGGTAAGTATAAATCGCCTAACTTTTCTTTTAAAGGAGCTTTAAAAGAATAGCTTACCACAAGAGACTATGGTGATGTTCACAGGTGATGAGATGGCGGGAATTTTGGCGATTTATTCATTTATTGCACAAAAATGAACACCAATGTAAGAAAATAAATAAATAGCTTACAATGGAATTTTATTCCTTAAGTAATCAAACATTGCCTCAGGATACAGTAAATTCAAATAATAGAATTTTATCTCCAGTGATAAAGTCAAAAATATATTTTGGGAATTTGCTATCCCACTTTATGAGTGAGAAATGTGCAACACAAACATTCAGGGTGAACCAAAGTTTACTCCAAGTTTAGTCTCTACAAAGTATGTGCATATATATATATATATATATATATATATATAAATTTAAGAAATATTTATCAAGCACCAATTCCTTGTAAATACATATATATACCCAGAAGAGAAGGTAAGTTAAATGTAATTTCTGACTTCAAGAATCACAAAAAGAGAGATGCTACATACATAATTATAATGCACATTCAATTAAAATAACTGAAAACTTATAATGTAACATACCACAAATTCCTGCTTAATAGCTCCTATTTGTTTTATTCATACTCTATTGTAGAACATTATTTTGTACAACATAAAAAAATATTAATTTCTGTATTGCTATAATAAAATTAAAATGGACCAAAATAGGAAATACATCTTAAGAAATCTGAAAAGTATCACAGTAAAAATAGATTTGAACAAATGAAAAGACAAGTCTTGCTCTTGGATAGGATAATTCAGTACCATAAAGATGTCAGTTTCCCCTAAATTTTTAACAACTAACTTCTTTAAAGATCTGGTAAGGTTGATTCTGAAGTTCATATAAAAAAACAATTCTGAATGAATAGCCAGGGAAACACTGAAAAATGAGTACTACTACAGGAATCAGATGTATCACATATTAGAACATTCCATAAAACCTCTATATTTTATAAGTGTGTGATAGTGGCGCATAAATAAAATTCAAAGTTCAGAAACAAAAAGAAATATATGTTGAAATTTCATATATAATACAGGCAATATCTTAAATCACTGAAACAAAGATAACTTTTTAAGAGTGATGCTGAAACTGGGTAGTCAAGTGAAAAAGGATACAATTATATCCATACGCTCCACAAAAAAGTAAACTCCAAATAGATCAGAATCTAAATGTAAAAGTGAAACCGTACAAATGTTAGAAGACAACATAGATGTATGGGTTGCCTCAAAATTCAGAAATAATAATAGGAAAAAAAAATCAATAAATTGGACTCCACAATATGAAACTTTGGCATGGCCAAAAAAATTTAAAGGAAGTCAAAATAACTAAAAACTGAGAAAAGTATCTGCAACATGTGTCACTGATAATATCTCTAGCTAATCTCTCTAGCTTACAGAGAAACATGTAAAAATTCAGGAAAAAGTATAAACTGACCAAAAATTCATTAGAAAAACAGGCAAAGGATATGAAAAGCCAGTCATAAAATGATAATGAAATGACACCCAAACATATTAAAAGATGTTCAATCTTACATTGAACAATGAAAAATGTAAAGTGTTACAATATATTAATATATTTCACAGGCAAGGCTGTACATTCACATATTGCTGATGGGAATGAAAAATGACAGGTATAATGTTTTTGAACAGAATTTGTCATGATCTAATAAAATGAAATATGCATTCATTTTGTAACAAAGTCATTAACTTCCAGGAACTAACCCTAAAATCACACCTTGAAAAGTAAGAAAATAGATATGCAAAATCATTGAAGCATTGCTTGCAATTACAAAATAATGGGAATAATCTAATTGGTCATATGCTGAAGAGTGGTTGAATAAATTATGGTATATCCACACAAGGGAAGACTATGCAGCAGCAAAAATGAACATGGAAGTAACATGGAACCAACATGTGTAAAAATGAACCAACATGGAATGACTTCCCAGAGTCTATAACGTGAAAAATCCAAAGTGCAAAGAGTATATACAGTATGCTTCCTTTCATCTAATAAAGGGAATGTTTAAAAAGTATACATGTACCAGTTCATTTGTGTGAAAAGAAATCAAGAAGCATAATTTAAAAACTGAGACTTTGATCTGCAAGCTACAGATAGAACCACAAGTGGAAAAGAGGGGAGGTGGGAACTAGGGTCTCATTGTTACTAGGCTCTTTCAACAGAGAGAATTGGGAAATAGAAATGGGGCCTATATATGCGTACACTTTTTGTGTAGATTTTATTTTAGAACAAGATTATGTTTCATGTAGGCAAGCAAACAAATTTATAAAAAAAATCCATAAGGATAAGATTCCAAACTGGAATGCAAGTAGAAAAATATAAACTTAATTGCACTTCAAATGAATAACAATAGAATTTTCCTCTTTAGAGGGAAAGATCTGATCCAAGCAACCTTAAAACAGCTTTTCTGACTATATACTTTCAGGCTAAAGACTAAATAGACAACTACTAAAATTCCAATAGCCTAGCAATAATAAAACTACTTAAAGTGTTTTCTAGATTGAGTAGGGCAAAGAAGATAAACTGTGGCTAATGAGAACCAATTTTCTCACCATTAGAGAGGGCCACTACAAATATGGACAGGAGGAAGGTAATGCAAGTTATCTGTATCAAATCTGATCTGTACACAGAGATAGATACAGACATGCTTCTATCTTTGTGCAAGTGTGTATGTGTAATATGTATGAGGTGTGCCTATATATGTATGTATATGTCTCTGTGTGTGAATGTACATGTACTGGATAAGGAAAGAGACATACACATCCATGTATTCCCTAGTTCTCTCTGTCGAAAGAGCGTAGTAACAATGAGACCCCAGTACCATTGAGCATCTCCACACAGGAGTCTTAGTTTCTAAATACCCTTTTCACTAAATGGAATAGTGTTCACTGAAAAACTATCTGGGGCAGGGAAAAAGCAAGATTGGGCTGGGCATCCTGCCATACCAAAAAATAGGGAGGCTCTTAAAGAACAATGAGACATCTCATTTTTTTAATTAATCAAAATATAAAAAACACATAAGTATAAATTTGCAAAAAAAATTTTAAAAAGGTATAAGACCTATACACTGTAATCTAGACAAACAATGCTGAGAGAAGTGAAAGAAGACCTAGACATACACAGAGATATACCGTGTTCAAGGAACAGAAAACTGAGTATCATTAAGATGTCAGCTTTTCCTGGATTTATCTGTATATTCAATGCAATTCCATGTAAATCATGATAGACTCTTTTTTTGTGTGTGTGTGAAATTCACAAGTTGATTCTAATACTTACATGGAAATGCTAAGAACATAGATCAGGACAACACTGAGGAAGAATAAAGTCAGAGAATTTATACTACTAATGCCAAGACATCTTATAAAGCCATAGCAATCAAGGTATTGTACTGGCATAAAAATAAACAAATAGATAATGGAACAGAACAGAGTCCAGAAGCAGACTTACACAATATGGTCAGCTGTTGTTTTGTTTTGTTTTACAGTGGTGCCAATGCAATTTGATGGGGAAAGGATAAGCTTTTTTAAAAGCAGTGCTGAAAAAAACAAATGCTATAGGAGAAAAAATAAACTTTGACCCTTTTTGAATTAATATAAAAATGAACTGAAAATGAACTCAATACCAAAATATAAATACATTAAGCTATATGAATTCTAAAAGAAACATAGTACAAAAACTTAATCTCTTAAATACAACACAAAGAGGGGGGGGAAAAATACAACACAAAGAGCATGACCTATAAAAGGAATCGATTGTTTTTCATTAAAGTTAAAAATGTTTGCTCTTCAAAGACATTGATAAGAAAATAAAAAGACAAGCCACTGACTGGAGGAAAACGTGCAAAACATAAATTTGACAAACATCTTACATCTACAATATATAATTCATAATTCAATAGTAATATAAAAAGACCCACTTAAAAACAGGCAAAAGATATGATACTTCACCAAGGAAAATATGTGGATGACTGTGTAGACACAGACACACAAACACACATACATACACATGCACACAAATATTATTCATTAAGAAAATGCAAACTAAAATGCAGGGTACCCACAACACACTTTACGTGAATGACTAAAATGAAAAAGTTGGACCATACCAAATGTTTGTGAGGATGTGGAGGAACTGGATCTTTCATGCTGCTGATAGGAAAGCAAAATGGCAAAAACACTTTGGAAAACAGAGGAACTTTTTTCAAAAAGGTAAAAAAACACACTCATAATAACACCCAGTTATTCTACTCTTAGGTATTTACCCAAGAGAAATGAAAGCAATTAGTACATACAAATTTATACATCAATGTTCACAAGAGTCTCCTCTGAAATAACCAAAAACTGGAAACAACCCAAATGCCCACAAGACGTGATTGTATAAACTGTGTATATTGTCACGATGAAATACTACTTTGTAATAAAAAAGAATGCACTATTAATATATGTGATCGATGAATCTCAAACATTATGCAGAATGAAAGAAGCGAGGCAAAAACACAGTGTGTGATTCATTTGATATAAAATTCATGAAAATACAAACTAATGCATGATAGCAAGCAGGTCAGTGGTTACTTGGTGATAAGAGCAGGAGGTAAGGATTGACAAAGAGCAAACTTTTGGGGTGATGGATATGTTAGCTATTTTGATAGTGGTCATGCTTCATGGTAGATATATGGATCAAAACTTACAAATTATGTAAGTTAAATAAATTTTATTGTATGTTATTTAAGCAAAAAAAAAAAAAAAAAAAACCTGGCAAGAAAAAAAGAGCTTAAGTATTCCCAGTGGATAATCTGTGAAAATTTGACTGTCAAAATATAAATGATAGTCAAGTATTATAACTCACAGGATAAAGAATTCCTAAGTTCAAACTGATAGAAACAAATGAGATGAGAATGTTCACCTCTATCAGAATGCCAACTAACAAATATAGAAGGAATAATGGAATTAGAAAATCATTATTTGGCAACTACACTAGCAATAAATGATTCAGGTAAAAATCATCAATAGGTGCTAAAACTAAGGAGTGGAACGTGTGATGTAAAATAAGACATTGAGAATCTCAAAGTGCTTCTGTGGGGGGTACTTATTTATTACAAAGCAAAAAGAAGTAACTTGATAGAGTAAGCAACATGTCATCATTGCTGGAACCAACTGATCAAAAACAGTATCAGGTACAAATGAGGAAATGCACTGTCAGTCAATTCAGCAATTAAGGGGTTACTATTCAAAGGATAGAGAATAAAAACACTGTGGATTAGAGAACCTAAAATAAAATTCTGGCAAATTATCAGGTACCATATAGGTCATTAGCTATCATGACCTTGATATCTTTCCTGCTGTCAATTATAACTTAGTAAAAAATCTTCTCAAATTAGTGATAACACAATAGCAATAATTTCACCAACAGAGTGAAATATTTTTAAACTGTTATGGTTTTGTTTCTCAATTTAGAAATGCCCACATGCCTGCTGTGTGTTTGTTTAAGTGGCTCCGTATACTGTGAAGAGATTGACATTGATAGTGTGCCCCCCTTGCCAAAGGAATCAGCCTATTTTTATGCACGATTCAACAAAATTAAAAAGCTGACTGCCAAAGATTTTGCAGACATACGTAAGTTAATTTTAAATATGATTCTATTCAATCAAATGTAATACTTACTTTCCGAGATTTACAATAGGAATTTCTTTCAAATTGCCTGAGCACTCTGGGAGCTCAAACAGACAAGAATGGAAGGACTCTATTAACTCTAAACTCCCTTCCAACCCTGGAGTTCTACAATAGGTCCAAGCAAAAGGGTCATCAGTATCAAGAGCAGAGTAAATGTTTAGAATTCATTCCCTAGTTGTCAGATGTGCTCCTAGGAACTAAAAATAAAAGCTGCTTGAAAGACCCGTTGAACAAATGCTTTTCTTCAGTCCGCACAAATAAGAATTTAACTTTATATTTTATGCATATTTTTCGTTCAAGCTAACTTAAGAAGAATTGATTTTACGGGAAATTTGATTGAAGATATAGAAGAGAGCACTTTTTCACAACTTTCTTTGTTAGAAGAACTGACACTAGCTGACAATCAGCTATTGAAACTTCCAGCTCTTCCTCCTAACCTTATTTTATTTAATGCAAAACACAACAAAATCAAGAGTAGAGGAATCAAAGGAAATACATTCAAAGTGAGTATTTCACAGTATGACAAAACAATATCAGCTTTACACAATGATAATATGATATAAGAAAGAAACTCTGGTCTAGAATTCTATGTTTTAAAACTATTTTTATTTATTATAATAAGTGAAAACATACTGATCTGGTTGGCACCCTCATGGCACCAAGACTCTACAAAACCTCAAAATGGGAATTTTCCTGTGTTTCTCTGTCCTTAGAATATTATTAAAGCACAAATGCCAGGAAAAATAAAATTCTAAAAGTAATCACTGAGTTTTACTTTTAACACTTAAAAGTATGTAGGTAGACTTCCTTTTGAATTTGGCAAACAATACAAAATTCTGTATGCAGTAAAAATGAAATACATTTCTTAATTTAGTAATTTAAGAAAATATTATGTACAGGAAAAAGGAAAGGCGATCTTTCCTGATTTAGGTAGTTAGGTTGTCTCAAAATGCACAGAAAAAGAATCACCTCAGCCCAGAACTCCCATAGCTCTGATACACTCATTTCCAGAAGGAACCCCACCTAAGGAGATGAGACTATCATGCTACTGTTGGCAACAAACAATCTCATTCAAAAGGAAAATTTGTAGCTTCTAATGATTAAGTCCTAATAGAAGTACCTAAAACTACCAAATATTATCATGAAGCTTATGATAGTCACACAAATGAACGATTTGCCCACAAATTTACAGTCTGTCAGAAAATGTAAATATTTTCCATTTTCATCTATTTTTCCTTAAATTTAAGGCATCCTTTTTCAGCATTAAGGGGACATTTTAAGGACACACCAGAAGTTATAGGACACCCAGGGGACTTTAAAACTGGACTCATTTTAAAACAAACAAAAACCATGTAATTTTAAGATATATAATTCAAACTGGTAAGCCTTTGAATAACTGGAACATTAAAGACCTGAGGATCAACATTTCACAAAAGGAATGTTTGATTATTTTGGATCTGACACATGTATCACAGAAGGGATTCATGGCAAGTCAGTATGGAAATGATAAACTCAGCCACTTTGTATTTTTACTTAATACACTACCCTGGTATAATCAGGTTACTGTAACCCACGTAAAAGGGTCCCACAGGAGAACAGTGGTGTGTAACACACAGGGAAAGCAAAAATTTGGTATCCATATTGTGGCTGGTAGGACACTGAAAAAAGGATTAAAATAACAGGAAAGTAATTTTTTAAAAAACAAAATTAGCACATCCTGTCACAGGATGCATATCAAAAGTAAGGTAAAATCTGTCAGGGGAAATGACATCTTAAAATCATATTACAAAGTTGTACAATTATGGGTTACTGAAAATGAAAAGTAACCCAACACAGAGCTCTTAGGAAAAATCTTAAGTCTTTAATCAATTGCTTTGGGAAACACCTTACTAACAATCATTTACATATCTTAGGATTACTCATTTTACTAGAAATTGGCAGAGTCAAAACAGGAAGTTCTGGGAATTTCCAAGAGGTTATGATGGCACTAGGATCAAATACAGCCTGGGGATTAACCTCCTCAGCAATCTCCAGACAAGTTCAAAGAGCCCAGAAGTTGACATAAGGCCTGAGGCCAGAGGAGTAAACAGAAATGTGGGATGTAGCAAAGTTCTACTTACCTTTCATAAGGGAAAAAAGAATACTATATGTGAAACCTCCACAACTAAAAACTACTATATTGATGATACTGTTGATATATATCCTTATAAATCCCTAAGTATGTATATTTATACATATATATGTATATATAGCTTGAAACCTGTAAAGAAATGCACTGACCTCATTCACACTGAAGCTAAAGTTCTTTTTCCTTACAGAAATTGAATAATCTCTCCTTTCTCTACCTGGACCACAATGCCTTGGAATCTGTGCCTCTTAATTTACCAGAGAGTCTACGTATAATTCATCTTCAGGTATGATTGCTCCTTTCACAATATCTAATGTTAAGTTACCTGTGGGTCAGTCTTATGACTTGCTAGGAAACACACTATTCATATCTCTGGGGTAGTTTGATGGTCAAATCCTGACTGAAAGTGTTGTTATTAGCTCAATGCACTCTCCCGTCCAGAAGGCCAGGCTCTGTCCAGATTAGTAACACAAGGTGTGAGGTCTGAGATCTGAGGTAGGGTTTGTCTCCAGTGTGCACAGATTATCTCCTCATTAACCTGACATGTGGATTTGACAGGGAACACTAAGACCTCTGGTCTACATCTCTTCCTATAAACATTTGCAGTGGAAAGTATTTGTCCACTGACTTTTTGGTCCAACATCAACTTGAGGTAATAGAAAAGTGAAGAGGGTATGAAAATAAACTAAAATTGGTCTTTCAGCATCACAAGAATTTCAAGTGTTCTTTTTACTTCTGTAAAGAATATTTAAGAACATAGCATCCATTTTGAGTTGATACTCAATAGGATACTTTTTCCAAATTAGTATAATTTTATTTATACTCAGAACTTTCTGATACATGGATATTACTCTGAAAAATAGCAAGTAATCTGTTCTTTCAAAATAACACTGTAGCTTTAAGGGGAGAGGGACTTAGATTTTATAGAGAGAGTTTTATTACCATGAGGATGCATAATATAAACAATATTAAAGAGACTTTTTATATAAATTATCCTGTGAGATCCCATTATATAGCATACAAAAGGTTAATTTTAGATTTCTGAACAATTTTTCCTTTTATTTTCCAGTTTAACAACATAACCTCAATTACAGATGATACATTCTGCAAGGCTAATGACACCCGTTACATTCGGGACCGCATTGAAGAGATACGCTTGGAGGGCAACCCCATCGTCCTGGGAAAGCATCCCAACAGTTTTATCTGCTTAAAAAGATTGCCTGTAGGGTCATACTTTTAACCATTCTCAATGCAGCATACAAACTAAAATATGTACACACTTATAATCTGTCCAACAATGTCTAAAGGAGCATAGGTATTTCTCTAATATTAACTTTGTATTCCATTATGAAGGAATTTTATGGTTTAAGCAAGGATGTTCAAAAATCTTACTTATAACAAGTAAAAAGTAAGACTGAATCTGTAAGTTCTAGACAAACTAATGTGAAAATACTTAAACAGCATTACAAAACCCTGGTAGTTTATACTGGAGTGACATTTCAGGTATGTTTTTATATAAATATCCAAATTTAAGAAGCACTATTTCCATTACTAATGAAGTGAGAGGATAAGTCCAAGAAACTTTCAACTGTCTTTTCCTGGCCTTTACTGAGTCCCGAAAGCATCTAAGACAGATGTTCCAAAAACTTTGGAAAGCTAAATATTTCCAGTGATCTCCCATTTTTCTCTTATGAGTCATACATTATTCATTATGAAGTAGGAACTTTGTTTCCATTAAAGCAGCTATTATATTTTTACTTAGCCTGAGAAATAGGACAAGAATCATACCTAGACAAAAGTTTCCAAATAAAACATAATTTTACTCAGTGATGGAGAGATAATATAGTAATGTTCAAAGTTACTCTGCTGCAAAGTCACACAGTTAAAGGCTTCAGTAAAATAGTAATAAATTTCCTTTATCTAAATATTAACATCCTAAGTCTACCATAAAACATTTTAAGAAGCCAAGCAGACCAAAGTCAGTATGCTTATAAGAAAAATCAAAGGTTCATTCCATTTCCCACAAAACAGCCATAAATTTCTCTATTGTAAAATTTTGAAATATGATACATACTGCAAAATAAATTCATTTTACAGTATAAGAATGAGAAGTTCCTCAATAAATTTGTCAGCATCTAAGGAATGGAAACCAAGCTAATTCTGTGGTGTTTTACACACCACTCTCCCACCCCCCCATACATATCTCTATGTTCATATAGACTATATATTCAACAGCGAGAATTCATCTCCAGTCTAATAGTGATGATTTATGATGACATAATGCTACGAGATTAAAGTTTCTAAAATAACTTTCTTCTTGCTTGAACCCCACTCAAAAATCTGTTTCTACATTGTTTTGGGGTTACATGGAAAACTGTCAGTGTTTTAGAAACATGAGATGGAATATATTAATAAAATTACCAACATTGTTTCCAAAATAAACTGGAATCAAATTGGTCAGAATCAAGTTGGTCTTTGTACACTATTCCCAGAGAAGTATTTAATCAAATTTCAAGCATTTGCTTCTGTTTTTTCTCCTACCTAGCATGTTCCTGTTTTTCAAACTTCCTCCCATTTGTTAAGGTTGACCTCATGATGAAGCTTTTTCATTAAAACATCTGTGATTTAAGGTCGCAATAATTACTTCTATAACTCCTATTAACTCATTCGTGTACTTTATTTTGATAACTAATAATCCAAGCTATTATATGGCTTTCTCATGATTTTGTGTGTATGCTTCCTTTTTCTGTAACGGAAAGCTTATAGAGCACTATGAACACATTCCCAACCCCCTTTATACTTTCAAAGTGCCTATTATAATACTGAGCACATTTGAATTGAATATACAATAAATAGTGCAAAATAAAATCCATTTAAACAGAAGGGCTCTGTTTTATTTAGAAAACTAGAATTGTTAGCTATACAACCTTGGAAATAAACCGTAACTTTATATTGAAAAATAAACTTGATAAAGGAGAGCTGAGTCATGGAGACCAACACTGGGGAAAGTGATCAGAGACTTCTACATTTCTAGATGTCAAAAGAATACTGCATTCCTATGATTTTTATAAAATTAAAGAGAAAAAACACCATGAATAACTCAAATTTGGGAAAATTTTAAAGTGAGTGACTTAGATAAAATAATAATTAAGAGAGAATGCACACTGGTAGTTAAGATTATAATACTACACAAGATAATCTACAGCTTCGAATATAATTCCTATCCAAGCCCCAAAGATATTTTATGAAGAAAGAGAAAAGCCCATCTTAAAATTCATGCGGAATATAAAGGGACTTCAAATAGCCAAAGCAAACTCAAAGAGAAAAAAATCAGAGGACTCACGCTTCCGCATTTCAAAACTTAATACACAACACTACGGCAATCGTATGCCATATTAACCAACAGAATAGGGAACCCAGAAATAAACCTTCACATATGTGGCCAGATGATTTTTAACATAGGTGCCAAAAACACTCATCAAGGAAAGGACGGTCTCAATGACAAATAGTGCTGAGAAAACTGGAATATATATGTGCAAAATAATGAAGTTGGACCTTTACCTCAGAATGTGTACAGAAATGAGCTCAAACTGGATTCAACACTTAAACTTAAGAGCTTAACTATAAAACTCCTAAGAAAAAAAATGAAAAATATTTATGACGTTGCATTTGGCAACCAATTCTTGAATAGGATGTCAAAAGCACAGGCAACAAAAGAAAAAACAGATAAACTAGACTTCAGAATCTAAGAATATGCCGTTCTTAAAAAATTAAACATACTTACCATACAATGCAATAAATCCACTTATAGGTATATACTTAATTAAAAATAGGAACTCAAATAATATTTGTACACCAGTGTTCACAGAAGCATCATTCACAATAACGAAAGGGTGGAAAGCAAGCCAAATGTTCAACAGATAAATGAACAAATTGTGTTAAATACATGCAGTGAGATATTAAATAGCTGTAAAAAGGGAAGAAATTCTGTTACATGCTACAACATGAATAAATCTTGAGGACAGTATGCTAAGTGGAAATAAGCAAGCAAAAAAGTACAAATATTGTATGATTCCACTTAAATGAGATACAAGAATGTAGTCAAATTCATAGAAACAGAAAAATAGGATGGTGGTTCCCAGCAGCTGCAGGGGTGAGGAGAGAAGGGCAAGCTAGTTTTTAATGGGCACAGAGTTTCAGTTTGGAATGATGGAAAAGTTCTGGAGATGAATATTGGTGATAACTGCACAATAATGTGACTGTTTCCTTTCATTCCAGTAACCTTATCATGAGAATAGACCAATTCATAGAAAAGATCCATCCTAGATAAGAAAACTACACCAGTTACACTTTGAAGCACCTAGAGGCAAACTGTTTTTGAAAATGAGAACTAGCACTCACATTTCCCAAAAGCCATTCAAATATATAAGGAAATCGCCATATTAGTGGATTCATTACCATACTACCATACTGCCATCACTGTATTTTACCAATTGTGAAGAAGAGCTAATTGTTCTAGTGCAAGAGCAACTGCATATAAAAAATAATCATGAGAACTACTCAAGGGGCTGAAGTACAGGAACAGTTACCATCATGTTTCATTCTAAAAAAAAATCCTATACCTGACAGATTTTATTAGTTCAACCAAATAGAATGCCTATAATAAACTAATAGATCTCAAACTATAGGAGAGTTAGTACCAGTCCCCAAAAGCAACAGTCATGACTCTGATAGGCTTCTGAAGGAAAGTGAACCATGAAATACTATTTATGTTAACTCAGAAATGTTTTTTGTGGATCTCTAATATCTCTAATAGTTTGATGCTACTCAACTAAGCAAGACCTGGGGAATTACCATGCAGCCAAGCATAATTTCAGCCATGCCAGAAAACAAAAAAGGGAGCAAAAAGAAACCTTAGAATATATGTATATCTTAAGAAGCATTACTTTATAAAAACCAGGCTTCAATATTAAACTTGACATATACAACAATTAAGAAGTTCTAAAGATACTCTGACTCAAGTAAAGATAAAATTGCTATCTGGTAAGTCTGCTATGATTATATTCTTAGTATTTGTCATTTTCTACTTGAAGTAGATCCATATTTTGATAGATTAATTCTTCAAAATGTGTGTTTTAAAATAAATAAGACTATACCTACATTTCTTTGACAACACTCCATACTATAAATGATTCAATAAATTATACAAAACCATTCCTCATCATTTCAAACACTGCAAATTCTAGAAGCCAGAGAAAATATTTTGTATTGTTTGAAAGGTTTAAGGAAAGAATGGTATGTTAAATCCCCAAACTGACATCAGTTTCATTTTTCATATGTTTACATCTAAAAAAATTAGACAGTACCTTGAAATGTTTAAATGTGCGCTTACGATATTCACACCACTCCACAAAAAAGTGCAGGCTTCGGAAAAACATGAAGAGATCTCTCCTTTCCTCTGCTCTGAAGGAAAGAAAAATTCTGTGATTAATAAACAACATTAAATGAGAATTCCAACCTGGCTTTCTTTCTTTATTATTGTTCTTTATATTCATACACTAAAGCTACAAAAAGTATATATTTCCATATACTGAAACCCTGCTCGCATTGGTGTGCTCCTGTGAGAATGCTAAAGCTACTTTCTCAACATAGACTCCCCTTGTCCCCATCTTCAAATGTTTAAATCCTATCCATCATTTAATATATCACTTAGATGCCACATTCTCCTTGAAATCTTCTGTGATTACTGTGGTAATAAACAATGTATCTGGTTTTTGTCCCAGCTCCTGGCACAGGGTTTCAAAAAACTCTCAGAATTCCTGAGTGACAACAGTGTCTTTGCTAAACTAAGGAGGTAACTTAGAGAGGCCCCTGGATAGCTTCAGGACCAGTCACATGATTAAAGGATTGGAACTTTGGGTTAACCAGACTTCCAGGGAGAAGAGGGGAGTTGGAGACTGAGTTCAATGACATGGCCAATCATGTAATCAACGATGCCTGTGTAATGAAACTCCATTACATCGGACAGCAAAGCTTAGTGGAACTACCTAAACACACTGATGTGCTAGAAGGCTGGTGTGCTCAGATCCACAAGGAGAGGGTACAGAAAATCTATATTAACCACCCCAACAACTCCATCCCAACTTGTCTTACCCACTGTTTCCATTTGGCTGTTTCTGGGTTGCAAATTTTATAATAAAACTTTAATTTTCGGTACAGCACTTTCAACTACTTCTCTGAATCCTTCTGGAAAATTAGTGACTATAAGGGAGTCATGAGAACCACTAGATTTATAGGCAGTAAGGTGGAGATACAGATGGTCCCTGAGACTTGTAACTGGCAACTACAGGGGGAGCACCCTTTCGGAGGACTTGCCTTGCACCTGTGGGGTCTGCACTAAGTCCAGGAAGTTAGTATCAAGATTAAATTGAATTGTAGGACACACTGAAAATTATTGCTAGAATAATGACCTTACCACCACACCTTATATCCCACTCCCAAACAGCTAGACATAATTTCATTCGTAGGTACTGTCATAGGAATTTATTTAATACTCTTAATATTATACCTATTATTATACTGACACCCACAAACACTTATGAGCAACTTGTAGACAAGCTGCACATACTCATATAATCATTTGTTTACTTTGGGATTTGGGGAGCTGAGTTCCCATTCTAGTCATGATGGAGTAATTAAGCACAATACATCTGTATGCTCTCATACATTATAATTTAGTACCAAGGACATAACATATAAATCAAATATTGGAAGACTCTGAAACAAAGACAGAAGAAGGAAGAATGAGTACTTTAGGAATGAAGGGAAGACCTTGTGACAAGTTCCTCTGGGTTTATTTTTGCCTCTTATATTTTATAGTATGAATGCCAGAGCAGATTGCAATGCAAAACTGTCAAAGAGTGGAATAAAAAAAAAAAAGCACTGTAAAAGATTGCTCTCTCTAACCAGCAGTGGTCATGCAAGATGAGAAGAGGAACAAAGCATGGATTTGACACCAAAAGCTAAGGCCACAAAAGCAAAATTAAACATGGTCCAAGGGACTACAATGAACAAAAAAGCTTCTGCACAGCAATGGAAAACATCAACAAAACAAGACCTTACTGGAGTCCTACTGAGGACCCTACTGAAGGGACAAAATATTTGCAAATCATATATCTAATAGAGATTAATATCCAAAATATATGAAGAACACATACAACTCTATAGCAAAGAAAAAAATCCAATTTAAAAATGAGCAGAGGATCTGAAGGCATTTTTCTAAAGAAGCATCTATTTTGCAATGGAGTGGTGGAGATTTAGTGTTAAAATTTACTCTGATACATATATATATTTTTTAATTCCTGAGAGAACAAATTACTCTCCAAATTATAGGCCTATAAAGAAAAGCAGTTACTTATTTAAAATTGATGGGTTAACATGACATGATATTTTAATCTTCATCAAATAAGGGAGAAGAAAATAAGCTCTCAACCTCATATGAGAAAGTAAAGAAAAAAAAATGCGGCAATAGCCAACTTTAAACACAATATATATACTCTACAAACATTCAAAGAGAGTAAAAGATGGTTCTGTTATATACATTTTTAAAAAAGAACTTTATTTGAAAGCATCATAAGTCACAATTCCTTCACCCCATTTGCTTCTCTATAAAAGATACTCTATTATAATGTGGGTATTTTGATTCTTATAGAAGAGTGATTGTAATTTATCTATTTTTCCCAAGGAAAGTCCAAACTTTACTAAATATAAAACAGATGTTATAGATTTCTTTCATAAAATGTTGGCAATGACATATTTCAACTTCAACTAGTAAACTCCACGTAGGAAAATAACTCCAAATGTCTCTTTCTCAAGGATAAGTTAAATAAAGAAAAATTTAGAATAAAATTTCTAAACTTCAAAAAACTAATTCCTCAAACTATTAGGTATAAAAAAAACAACAGGTGAATATCATCTCAACTCACTAAAGTGTTATTAGTCACTCTTACTCTCATACATTGCCAATGAGAATGCAAAATGGTATGGTCAATCTAGTAAACAGTTGAGGAGTTTATTATAAATTTAAACATACCCTTATTCTATGACCCAACAATACCACTTACAGTTTTTTAGCCTAGAGAAAAGAAAGTTTATGTTCACAAAAAAAAAAAATCCAAATGAATGTATAGAGTGCTTCTATTCATAATCACCCCAAAACTGGAAATAACCTTAATGTCCTCAAATAGGTGAGTGGATAAACTAGTATCTGACAATGAACTACTGCTCAGAAATAAAGAGATGGATGAATCGCAAAGGCATTATGCTGGGCAAAGAAGTTGGTCTCAAAAGGGTAAGTACTGCATAATTTCACATTTTGTAAAGGGTTAAACCCTAGAGATGAAGATGAGTACAAATTTTGCCAGGGTTAAGGTTTGTGTGATTATAAAGGAATAGCATGAGATATTTTTTGCGTTGATTGAACTATTCAACATCATGATTAGGGCGGTGGATACACAGAAACTAAACAGTCTGAGTAGCACAGAAGGAAAAAATTGAAAACAATGAACTCATGTCCTCAGGGACATGTGGGACAATGCCAAAAGTTTTTACATACATTTCAACAGAGACCCAGAAACAGAAAGTGCAGTGAGTGAGAAAAATATTTGACGAAATAATGACAAAGTATGCCAAATTTGGTATAAAAGACATAATCTACAAATTCAAGAAGCTCAGAAAGGATAAATTCAAAGAAATCCATGCCTAAACACATAATAATCTAACCACTGAAAAGTAAAGGAAAAGAAAATATCCTGGAACCTACTGAATGGGACAAAACATTTGCAAATCATAAATCTAATGGAGTTAATATCCCAAATACATGAAGAACACATACAACTCTATAGCAAAGAAAAGCAAACAATCCAATTTAAAAATGAGCAGGGGATCAATCAATAAAAAATTGAGAATAAAAATTCAATGGGGAAAAAAACTAGTAAACAGAATCAGATTCAAAGATGATTCAGATGTTGGTACTATAAGACAAGAGCTTTAAAATAATGATTAAAAATCATACAGACAGAAAGAAGAATGGCAGTTACCTGGTATTGGGAGCAGGGAGAAATGGGTACATAATATTAAAAGCAGACAGAATTCAGTTTTATAAGAGGAAAAGGATTCTGAAAAATGGATGGTGGTAATGGCTATACAACGTGAATGCATTTAATACCTCTGAACCATCTGCTTAAAAATGGTTAAGAAGGTAAACTTTATGTATATTTTTCCACAATAAAAAAATTGGAGGAAAAAAGAACTAGTACAAAGGAATATGAAATAGTTTTATACCTTAAATGTGACGGTAGTTTCATGAAGTTATAAAGGAGATTAAATTACACAGAACACACAGATAAGTGCTTCTAAAACTGGTAAAATGTGAATAAACTAAATTATACTAATGTCAATTTTCTGGTTTTGACAATATATTACAATTATGCAAGACACTACCACTATCAGTTTGGGTGAAGAGTGTATGGAATCTCTTCACATATTGGTTTTTATTTAAACTTCCTGTGAACCTACAGCTATTTCAAAATAAAAAGTTTATAAATAAGTGAGTAATAAATGATATAAAATTGGCAAAATATTGATAATTGTTGAAGGTGTCCAATGGGTAACTGCCAGTGAATTCTATTATTATTTTTACATATTTGAAAGTTCCTATTATAAAACATTAAAGAAAAAATTACCGGTTATTATTAAAATAACTACAACTATTAAAATACCCAGTGAAAATTTAGACAACATGCATAAGCAAATAGAAATTTCAGCAGAAAGAAATTAAGAATCAAAAGGAAATTCTAGAATTAAAAGACAATACATTAGAGAATTCCTTCAAAAGCCTTACTGGCTAGACTGCAGCTAAGGAAAGAATTTATGAATTTGAAGATATAATAACAGAACAGAAGTTATTCAAACTGAAATGCAAATAAACAACAAAAAGGGTGCAAGAAACAGAAAGAGCATCCAAACAATGAGACAATATGTAATATGTTCTAACATGTATGTAATTAGAGTTACAGAAGAATAGAGAACAGGATAAAAGTGGTATTCGAAAAGATATGGTTGGAAATTTTCACACAAACACACTAATTACAGATGTCTTGTCACAACTAGAGCAATCCAGAAGACATTGCAAGTCTATCTTTTAAGATGTGAAAGAAAACCGTCAACCCAGTTGTCAATGATCAACAACACATTCCTGGTTTTCTCCCCTCTTCCTGAATAGTTCCTTTCATAAACCCTTTGGAGGATCCTTCCTTTATATTCAGTCAGTACATTTTAGAAACTCTTAGAGGTTAGTTCCAGTTCCTTTTCTATTTTCACTCTGTATTCTCTCCACATCTTATTTCACTTCTGCTCAAGGCTTTACTTCTACCCACTGGTAGGTACACCTACCTACAGCTCTTCTGAGCTGCCTACTTCATATTTTCACTCCAGTGTTTCACAGGCTCTTACATTCATCATGCTCAAACTGAAGTCACAATCTAACCTGACATGGTTCCATTACACCATACCCTATCTCAACAAATGCAATCACCACCATCAAGGATTTATTTCCTATTAATGGTTCCAGACCTTCTCTTATTTAACAAACACATGCCCTTTCAATTTTGCTTCCTGAATATCTCCCAAATCCATCAGCTTTATCTAAAATATCATTATTCTAGTCTTTGCTGCACTTTTCTTGCCTGAACTGTTTTAATAAGCAGGTTATGACACTCCTGCATCAACTATACACCCTCAATTCATTTTCCCTACAGCATCCAAAATAATTCTTTTTAGGATGTTATACTTTCGCTGTCCTCAGGTTCCACTTAAAAACTTTTAATAGCTGCACATTGGATGTAAGTCTATGACTTAACTCTACATGCTATGGACCTTACACACTTTCGTCGGTCTCATCTCACACCATAGCCCCTGCTCTCGCCCTACTCAGAATTCACATCCCCTGGCAGTTGCTCAGAGATCCATGCTCTACCCTAGCACAGAACCTATGCACAAGTTATTGTGGTTAGGACATTGCTCGTTTACGCCTATTCAGTTCTCAGATGACAGTTTACGTTTCAGGAATTTATTTCTTATTCTCAAAAGTCAAATTCCCAATGTATGCTTCAACAGCATTAGGTAATTCTTTGTAGCATTTAACAGCTACAATTCTTATTTCTTTCTGCAATTATTTAATATTTGACTTCTCTTTTAGGTTATAAATTCTATAAGGATCAAGGATTATCTCTGTTTTTGCTCACATTTTCATTTTAATGTATATAATATAGTTTACAGAATGAATGATAGCGAGAATATATGCCTAAATATAAGCCATAATAATGGTGTTATGAAAAGCAAAAACTAGTAGGCAACCACAAATAAGAGACATTCTACAGGGGAGGGGGAGGATGAGAAACCAGAATAGGGGAGAAAAGAGCACAAGGGACTATGGTGATGGTTCACGTGTGAACTGGTCGTGGGAAACCTACAGGGGATACACAATAATGTAAAGGATATAAATTAAATGCAAAAAAAAAATGGTGTATTTTCAGTGACATTTTCATATTTACTTATCAAGAAGAAGAAAAAATAAACTTAAAACTTAGAGTGAAAACCTCTCCTAAGAAAACAAACTTATAGGGCCTCCCTGGTGGCGCAACAGGTTAAGTCTCAGCCTATGAGGCTGTCCGCAACCACTGCAGCACGAGTTCAATCCCCAGCCAGGGAGATTCCCACATGGCACGGAAGACCTCTCCTGCCTCGCCCACTGCTCCCCTCAGCAGTGTACTGCAGTCAATCGGCCTGTTCTGTTCTCCACTCTGTCTCTGGTGAGTCCTCTCACCACCCCACACCTCTGGCCTACACCCCAGTTCTTGTATGAATAAATAAATAAATCTTAAAAAAAAAAAAGAAAACAAACTTATAAAATCGCTTACCTAGACACAAATTCACTTAATTCTGAATATTCAGTGGGCTCCATTATTATGTTGAGGTCAGTAATAACAGAAGATAAATTCTCCTTATTCTAGAACAAAGAAAAACAGTTATATATGAGAGCACACAATGTACTATTATTCAGTCAAAATAAGAATGAAGTACAGATACATACTAAAACCTGAAAGAACCTTGAAAACATTATAAGTAAAAGAAGTCAGTCAAAAAGATCACATATGATTTCATTTATATGAAGTGTACAGAAGAGGCATATCCATGGATAGATGGTTAGCTGCTGGCTTAGGTCTCAACGGGGGTCTGATGAGTTATAGAGTATGGAATTTCTTTTTTTTTTTTAAAAAGATTCATTTATTTATGCATACAAGCTGGGGTGTAGGCCACAGGTATGGGGTGGTGAGAGGATTCACCAGAGACGGAGTGAGGAGCAGAACAGGCAGATCTACTGAAGTACACTGCTGAGGAGAGCAGCGGTAGAGGCAGGAGAGGTCTGCTGTGCCATGTGGGAATCTCCCTGGCTGGGGATGGAACTCAGGCTGCAGTGGCTCTGGACAGCTTCATAGTGCTGCGCTTAGCCTGTTGCATACCAGGGAGGCCCGAGTATGGAATTTCTTTATAAGGTGATGAAAATGTCCTAAAATTGATGTAATGATGGCTGTATAACTGTGAATATATTAATAATCATTGACTATACATGTCAAATGGATGAATTATATGGTATGTCAATTATTTCTCAATATAGCTCAATATAGGTACTTTTTTTTGAGTCTGTGATATCAGATTATATTCTGGGAAAACCAAATTCCCAATTTCTGAATTGTCTAGTTCATTTCATTGGATTTAAGGGAGAAAAGTTATGAAAACATACTTAATTTGTCACTTTCCAAAAAACTCCCACCTATCTGATTTATTATGCTGCATGAACTATGAATACTAGCATATGTTAATTCTGATGTTTGTGCAAAAACTAACAAACAGTGTAGTGCTAATAATTATCACAGACAGCAAATCTGGGGAACAGAGCTGTATAGTTTATCTACCTCTGACAGTAGCTATAACCACATGAGAAATCACTGTAATTCTCCTGTTACATTTCCCTGTAAAATAATGGAGGTTGACCTAGATAATCTATAATATCACTTTTGGTTCCAATATTCTATTAATGAGATTTTAGGTCACTTTGATTGTAACATTGTAGTATTCTGACATCATTAAAATAATCTATCTTGTTTTATTCTTTGTTACTTTTAAATTTTCTGATAGCTAAACATCTCCCTCTAGTGGAAATTTTGTTTTTAAAAAGTGTTTTAGAACACTGAAGGATGCTGTGAATTCACCACTGTTTTATCTATCAGTCAACTATAAAAATCTGCTCAACATGTAAAATGGTAAAACCATCTTAGAAAGAAATTTTGTATCATTAATCAGAATTTACTATCAATCAAACTGACCTGGAAATTCTACAAAAGATACATTCCTAAATATATACTCCTACAAGTAGTCCTAGAATATGTAAAGATTTACTATTAAATAAAAATCAGAAATAAATTCTCAACACACTACTATATCAGAATTCTAAGCAACAAAGAAAAATGAGGTAGTCCTTTATTCCTCTCTTCTCCAAGAAAGTTTGAGTCCCATATATATATTTTCCCTAAAATCTTACTAATTTTAGGGCCTCCCTGGTGGCGCAGCAGTTGAGCGCTGTGCTGTGGAGCTGTCGGCAGCGCGCGATGCGGGTTCGACGCCCAGCCGGGGAGAATCCCACATGGTGTGGCAGATCTCTCCTGCCTCACCGGCTGCTACCCTCAGCAGTGTATTTCTGATCTGCCTGTTCTGCTCCCCACTCTGTCTCTGGTGAACCCTCTCACCGCCCCACGCCTCTGGCCTGTACCCCAGCTTGTATGTATAAATAAATAAATATTTTTTTAAAAAATCTTACTAATTTTAAGTTATTTGAAATTGTTTCTAACATCTTGCTTACCCATCTGCTCTGAAGAAGAATCATAAAATTGGAAAGGTGCAGAATGAAAATGAGTGTTCTAAACATATCCACGGATAACACGCTCATTCTGTTGGAAATTAAGTAAAACCCAAAAATTGAAAAATACTTACACACTTTGAAATGTGAACGACAACTTACATCTCTTCAGAGATTCAGCAATTACTGTGTTCTATGTCTTTCAAAGAATATCAACTGTTCCTCTCCTTAGTTTTTGTTTTTTTTTTTGTGCTGAATCCCTTCTAGCATATGGGACAGAAACTGCTGGTATTTCCCAATACTTGCATTTTTTTTCTTGCCCCATTTTTCACTGACTGCATGGCCACGCACAAGGAAGACTAAACTTCTAGCTTCCCATTGCACTAACTTATTGGCTAGTAGAATAGTAAGTGAAAATGATGGCTATTACGACTTCTAGAAAGTGTCCTTCAAAGGAAAAAAGTAAAAAAAAGGAAAAAGGAAAAAGTAAGCCCTATTTGCTCAACCCCCTTCTTAACCCCTGGAATGCTGATGTGATAACAGGATGATGAGGTGGAAGCCACACAGTGATGGCAGAACTTGACAATCATGGAGTCACTGAACTAGCCCTTGAAAACTTACCCTACTGGGGCCTCCCTGGTGGCGTAGCGGTTGAGTGCTGCGCTGTGGAGCTGTCAGCGGCTCGTGATGTGAGTTCGATGCCCAGACGGGGAGAATCCCACATGGTGCGGCAGACCTCTCCTGCCTCGCCTGCTGCTCCCCTCAGTAGTGTATTTCTGATCTGCCTGTTCTGCTCCCCACTGTGTCTGGTGAACCCTCTCGCCGCCCCCTCCTCTGGCCTGTACCCCAGCTTGTATGTATAGGCAAATAAATCTTAAAAAAAAGTCAAAAAAAAAAAAAGAAAACTTCCCCTACTATTCTGTTTAAGCAACTTACCCAAGCAATTCTGTTGAGCTTGTCATGTGCAGCTCAACTAATTCTAATTTATTCAGGTGTGATCCCATATGACCACCAGCTCAGGAGAGGCTCTGAGCAAGAACATCTAACCAGGCAGCTCCCATATTCTGGACTAATGAAAATGAGTGCGGTAAACTGCGTTCCATCATTTGAAACAGTTAAGTTTTGAAGAAATTTGTGAAGCAGCAATAGATAACTAATAAATATTAGATGGCTGAATATCAGCTGACTCCCTTGGGCAACCAGGTTATTCCTATGACCTTGGGACTTGCACTAGAAGCCCAAGGCTCCTCCAATAAAGTGACTATTCACTCAGCAACAACTCTGCCAAATATAGTTGCCAGGGTATACATACCTTAAAATAATTTTTTTTAATGGTACTACTTCGAACAAATGTGTTATCAGGGGGTCCTGGCTCACAAACTCTTCCTTAGCTCAGTCTCTGCTGGAGGTTGGGAAGTGGGATTTATATTTCACAGAAATGGAGTCTCTGTTATCACAACATGCTCCTTAATTTACCTGTATTTCCAGAATCTGAAATTCAAGTTGAAATGTAATCATGTGACAATTTCCTGATAATCTATGTCTCTGAAGAACCTTCTTTATATCTGCAAATCAGAAAAACAAATCTTTGTTTACAAATAAAAATTTTCTTTAAATAGCTATTTAATTTTATGTGACTATAATATATGTGGATATAAGTGTGAGAATGTATGTTAGCATATGCACTGAAAATATCTGCAAGAATATTCACCAAACTGATTATTTTTGAGGATTAAAGACATTTTATATTTTACAGTTCTCAATTATACCAAAGATAAAGGTAAGAAGTGGAAATATTCCTAAATTAATAAAATGATAATGAAAAGATTTTTTTTAGGTATAACATGATTACACTCAAATGCATAAAATGCCCTATCTTAACTATACAGTTCACTACTTTTTACATATGTGCTTTTCATATAACCACCACCCAAACGAAGATACAGAAATTTTATAGTACCCCTTAGAGTTTCTTCATGCCCTTTCCTAAGCTACACACAACACCCTGAGATATAACTACTATTCTGATTTTATCACCATCTCATTCTGCTATGAAGGTATTTCTAGAAGGGTACAATTCTATAAAGATAAAAGAGAAGAAAGATGAGAGTAATCTAATTTTGGAAAATAGAAATCAAATGGATTTGCTAGATATCATATGAACAAATGAAGCTGACCTGGCAAACCCAAGAAGCTACTGAAACCTAAGCTAGCAATGAGGGAAGTTCAATCTGGCCATTTACATAGCAGACTACCACAAAGGCATTCTGAATTGGTGGCACCAATACCTCTAGAGAGGGGTGGGGTGAACTTGAAGCTCAAAGTAGGAAGACAACCGAAAACTTATTTATACTAGCCTATCCTCAGTCTCCAACTTCTCTGTACTCAATCTCTTCCTACCAAGTAACTAAAAATTCCATCACTCCTTTCCATATGTAACACACACTGTGGTGAGCTGTCCAAAGCCTATTGAGAGTCATACTCTTCCTCTCTGACTTGAGAGTTATTTCAGTGGAAACTTCAGAAAGCCACATCCAAAAATGATTCTCCTTTTAGGGCATGCTACTCTTGTTCCAACAAAGTTCCTGCCACCTATCTGCCCTGCTGAATTACCTTCCCCTTATCTGTCCGTGCATTATAGATCCTTGGCAATAAACCTGAGTCACTGGGACCAGAAATCATCTCTCTAGCAAATGGTCCAGTGGCTGAAACTGATCTTGGACATAGGCCATACTGTTCATTAGGAGTAGAGCACTGCAGATGAGACAGCTCTCATGTCAGAGTGAACACTCCTAAGAATTTAAAAATTGATGGTGGTGGTGTTCTTTACAATCACTTATCTCTGTTACTTGACATTTAGTTACTCAATTTAAAAACTAAATAAATAAATTTAAAAAAAAGATATATTTGCCTATTGTGATGCTCAAAAAACACCTAACTAACCAAGTTTACTACAAGCATATATTCAAATAATTACCCTTCAGAATCTTAATTCAACCATACAACAACCAATTACTATGTATAATACTTAGCCATGAAACCACTTCCAGATTAAAATTAACACTTACTATTTTCTGCCATCTCAGTGCTTTTAACCTCCTCCGTCTTCTTAGAGTAATTTTTTATATTGATGCCAGTAAGTGTACTTAGAAACTTAAGTTCTGATTCTAAATGTCCAACATAACTTCTCAGATCTTTTGAAGGTTCCCATCTTTCAGAATTTGATTGGTGTATTTCTTTAAATGATTTTCTGAAAAGCAAATATCAGAAATAATTACAATGAAGAAACCACTGAAAGTGTTTTATCTAATATAAATAAAATAATTCTTATTTTGTCCTTCCCATTAAAACCACCTAAGTATTTCCTCAACACCAGTGTGTCTATTGGCAATGCAATTTTTATTTAATCTCAATATAAAACAAACAGCTAAATTATACTATCATATCTCTCTATATTACAAACAACTAAAAAAATTAAAACAGGTGTATTTTGCAAAAATAAAGTAGCCACATAGGTTGGAATGCTTAAAATGCCCCAACCTATATGTCTGTTATCCTAGACATATCAAATTATTTTATATATATATTTTTTTAAATAACGTTGGTTTATAGCACTGTATGTGATTCAGAGATACAGGATTACACCTTTTCAGATGTATGTGTCACAACTGCCACCAAGGCAGATCTTCCCCTAGGCATTTAAGAACTCCCCTAGCATATGAGGGTAAGATTTTAGGACAGGACTTTACAAACCTAGCTCTTAAAGATGGACTGATTTATAGTAGGTGACCCTTTAATTTAATCAAGAAGAAAACAGTAGTAAATATATTCACTGGTTCCAAGTATTCAACTGTAACTATTTGTGTACATGAAGCCCTTTAGAAGAAAAGGGGAATGTTAACCTGACATAACGAAAAGGTTAAATACGGAGATTTCATTGGCCAACTTACAGAAGCTGTAAATCTACCCAAAGCTGTGGCTATACTGCACTGCCAATGTTACCAAAAATTAGACTGTGAAATTGCCTATGGAAAAAGAAAAGCTGATCAAGCAGTCAAGGGAGCTGTTTATCTTCTGTGACTGTACATCGACTCTGAATCTCAACCTGGACTCTTCAACAGTGACCTCCAGAGAGCAAAAGTATGGGAAATTTCAGAGGAAGAGAAATGGTTAGCAAATCCTGAAAGGAGGATGCTGCTGCCAGAAAATCTTATTGGTTAAGTGATAAAATATATTCACCAAACCAACCATTATGAGAGAGACACCACTCTCAATTGGGTCCAGCCCTGCATAGCTGGGCCAGAACTCTCACAAGTAATTCAGAAAGCAATTGCACAAACTGCTCAATTGCTAAAGGACAAACTCAGTCTGCCCGAGGGAATGTCCCTGGGGAGTGCAATGGTGGGACACTGTCTAGTGAAGACTGGCAAGCTGGTTTTATTATAACAGCTGGTGTCCCCGGAAATTTTTGATATCTCTACATATATGTGGACATTCTGGGATAGGTGCAAGCTTCCCCCCACCCACTCAGAGCAGTCATTAGAAGTAACCAAAACACTACTCCATGGAAATTATTCTGCAGTTTGGACTCCTTGCTTCTATTTAGAGTGATGATGCCTCCACCTTTATTTCCAAAGTAACTCAGAAAATCTCAAGGTATTTTAGAAACATCCTGGAAGATACATTCTGCATGAAGACTTTAATCCTCAGGAAAAGTTAAAGTATGAATCATACTCTCAAACACTTTCTAAAGTCTGTAAAGAGACAAATCTGAAATAGGATAGAGCACAGCCTATTAACCTGTTTTGAATCTGGTTAGCCCCTAAAAGAAAGTTGGGAATTCTTCCTTTTGAAATTTTATACAGGACATCTTTTCTGCTGGTTAAATATGGAAGGTATGCTACCAAATTTTGAAATTTATAACCAGTGTATTAGATAATTTTATTTCCTTAAACTGCAATATCTGTGATTCTTGCATAGATATCTTCTGATAGGCTATAGCATTTGACTTGCCCCTCCATCCTCTTGCCTAACTATTCTCCTAGTGATCAGATGCTTCTGAAGACCTGGAAAGGTCCTTCTGAGAATCAACTACAAGCTTTCTGGGATGGGATGGGCCCTATATAGTCCTCATCACCCACTCTGTCCTAAAGTTAGAAGACATAAAACCTTGGCGTCACTATGCTGGGGCAAAACGTTTCCATTTACAGTTCCATCTACAGTTCCTACTTTTAACTTGACTTTACAGCTTACTAGACTTCTCCCCTCAACTTCCACTGAAGACAGTGACAATCCCCATACTAGCCTGCTTCATGATACTCTTTTTTATTTACATCAATTTACCTTGTTACCTAAATTATTTCTTAAAGAAAATTTTATATCACTTGCCATATTGATAACCCACATAATACATACCGTGAATCCGAACTGGTATCAGATCCCAAATAGACAATGCTGCCCACCAAAGGCCAGATTACTAATGACATAAGTAAAACTTTCTTTTCGGTAGCCATCAGTAAGAGAAAGAATTTACGAGAAAGCAACTTCCCCGATCTTCATCAACCCAATTAATTAGGAACACGTTCCCCACTCGGCCTTCCGCGGAACTGGCCCTACTGTTGCACCCAAGCGGCGGGAGTCCCGCCCGTCCACGCACCGGGGTAGCAATGGGAAAACCCAATCGAGCCTGAGGATGCACATACCTGACTCGGTGGGCGTCTCCCCAGGGCGCCGGCAGCTCCTCACACGTCCGCTGCAGGGTGGCGATCTCGGCTTCCAGGGCTCGGAGCTCTGCCACGTATCGGCTCTGATCAGAGGCGTCCAAAGCGCAGAGTGCAGCCGTCCCAGGGTCCGTGGAGGGACGATGACTAGAGGTGTCTGGGGCGCGGAGCTCTGCCTGCCAGGGATCCATGAGACGCAGCTGGTGCAAAGCCGCAAACTTCGCGCCCTAGCACCGCTCTTCAAGCGTCGCGCGCTCCGGCACCGACCATCGCCGGAGCTTGGCGGGGGAGGAAACCCGGAGACGCCGAGTCCAATGGCCCAACCCGGCGCTTGCACAGCGTACAGTCTTGTCGCTGCCTCTGCACAAGCTGCCACAGCTGGCTACCAAAGTTCCAACGCTGCGAGAGCTACGGTTTGCTCCAACCCAACCGCAAAAGGGGAGATGACCCACCCTCCCCAGGCGGTGCCTTGGAGATTGCCGGATTTGAACGTCAATTAAGCGTTCCCGGAACACGTGAATGGGCGCCTCTTTATTTTTCTTCCGGTCTCTCACCTCCACCGATCTAGTTTAGGATTCAGTGACTACAAGGAGATGTCCCTCTTGAGTCTGATTTAGGAATTTTGGCTTTTGGGTCTTTGGGGGACGTTGAAGTCACTGTGGCGGAGACACATGGGAGAATGGGAAACGAAATGAAGAGCACTCCGGAACTGAGTGTGGTAACAGAACCTTAGAAGGCTGGGTTGGAGATCCAGTAGGAAGGAAAAGAAGTGTGCCTGTTTGGGACACGTGAACGGAGGTTAGTGGTTTTAGCAGTCCTGGCTTGAGAAGAGTTGGTGAGCAGTGGGTTAGGGGATTGAGAAATGAGTGAACCATTTGGCCTACCATGACTTTCCTGATCTTGGTTCTTCTCGGAGGAAGAAGAATGGTGTGGGCTGGTTGGGAGCGGGGGAGGCGACCAGGAAGCTGTAGGCCGTGCTCACACCCATGCTTTGGGCTGTATCGCCGTTTCGCGATGACAGTAGTCTGTCAACTCTTAGGAAGGGGAAGGTGGATCTGAGCGCCTGCTAAATGAGGAGACATCTCATGATGAGTCTCAAATATCAGTACCTCTGGAAACGTTTTCCTAGGTCCTAATCAAACAACTTCGGTAGCATACTATTAAAAATTATAGGTTCTGGAACTGGTCTCTGTAATCCTGTGAGCACCGCTACTTTTCTGAATGGCGTTGGGAAAGTGACTTACCCTTTCCTCATCGTTAAAGGAGGTGCATACAAACTACACCCTATAACGCAGGCACTTAGGTTTTTTGTTGTTTGTGTTTTTTAATCTGCACTGTATTCGCTAAAATACAAGTTGTTCTATGTGCCCAAACAACACTTAGGAGACACTCCTGTTGTGATCTAGTACTGTAATTGCAGCGTTTGCTTATTTCTTATATGTGACCATGAGCTTTTCGGGAATGGAGATCTCTTTGTGTCCATTACCCATATTTACCTGCTGCATCTCATTTCGTCCAGTGTTTGTTAAAGTGAATAAATTAATGTTTGTATCAATAAAGGAAAAACACCTAACAATTTGGATAAGTGTATGAAGAGGGGTTCTTCTGTAATACTGTGGTTATTCAGAGGCAAAACTGCCTTTGTTGGTGCCATATAGGTTTATATGTGTGTTTAGATGCTGTTCCAAAGTGTGATCATGGAGAATATGATCACAGGGTTTGAATAGAATCTCCAGGGATAAAATTTGGAAGCAATATGATAAGTGAAGCACAGGTCCAGATGACTCAAAAATGCATAGATGGTTTAGGGGAAGTGGTAGATTGTTAGACTTGAGAACTAATGGAAAGCATTCTTCTCTGTAGATAAAAGGTTGTATTTCCCACAGTGAGTATATACGCAGCCCTCATGAAAGCCAGCAGAGACATGAAGCGCCTCTATGTGGGTGGCCTTGGCCAGAACATTTCTGAGGCTGACCTACAAAACCAGTTCAGCAGATTTGGAGAAGTTTCTGATGTGGAGATCATCACTCGGAAAGATAACCAAGGTAAATTTATAGTCTTTCATGGGTAGTTAAAAGTAATTATAACTTAGACCAGTTGTCACAAAAGATTCATAAAAATGAATGTTAGTCCTTAACACTGAAAGTGTTGTGTTACATTATGGGAAACTGGCTTGTGTAGCCCCTTCACCGTGCCCTAGAAATGTCATATATCATGTGGAACTTGCCCAAAATCAATGTTTCTGAAGTTCAAAAAAATTCTAAATTCCCAAACATACAATTTCTAAAACTTGTGACTTTCAAAGTTTCCTATTAAATGGACTATCACAAACACACAATCAAAATGTTTCTTAAACTGATTACTGGATATTATTCTCATGTTCATTTTCTTTTGGTATGTTTTGATAATTCATACTTAGAAAAGTGTAGTCTTTGTTTCCACTGAAAAGTAAATAAGGCTTTTTCTTTGAAAGAATAAGTTTTCAAGAGCTCATTTTTTACATTTAGAAACTTAATTTGTACACTGTTCTCTGGATAAGGGTTTAAATAAATTTATTTATTTTTCACAGGAAACCCACAGAAAGTCTTTGCCTATATCAACATCAGAGTAGCAGAAGCAGACCTGAAAAAATGTAAGATCATAATGTTTTTCTTTTTTTTAAAGATTTATTTATTTATGTATACAAGAGTTGTGGGGGTACACCAGAGGTGTAGGGGTGGTGAGAGGATTTACCAGGGACAGAGTGGAGCAGAACAGGCAGATTGACTGAAATATACTGCTGAGGGGAGCAGCAGGTGAGTCAGGAGAGGTCTGTTGCGCCATGTGGGAAGCTCCCTGACCAGGGATTGAACTCATGCTGCAGTGGCTGCGATAGCTTCACAGTACTGAGACTTAACCCCTTGCGCCACCAGGGAAGCCAAGATCATAATCTTTTCTATACTGTTTGTCAGATCAAGTCAGTTTGTAACTTAGAATAACCTCAAAAGCCACTTTCAACTCATTCAAAGGGACACCAGTATCAAGAGAATTCTGAGATCCTATAACTCAGCAGGTTTTGATCCCTACCATTTGGAATCAACAGACATATGGTAGCACATTCTTAGTGGGTTTGCTCAAAAGTGGTTTTATCAAATATTTTGTACAATGGACCAAACTTTCATAGAGATTGTATTACGCACATCCCACCAGATATTATGGCCAGCTCCCCCGCCCCAGTGTGTTTATTTCTTAAGCAGCTAGGTCTTGTCTTTAAATGCTATTAGGAGAGGGCTGAAGAGTATGCCCTTCTAAGACCATCTTCTTGAAATTACTAAATCTGTGTAAGCTTAATAAAAATGAAGAAAAATCTGACCTTTGATAAAGAAAGGGAGATATTCCATACTTGCAGTAATATATTCTAGTTATTTGGAGACTAAAATGTCAACAAATACTGAAAAGGAAACATACTAGTAGAGAAAGAAGGCTATTGGCCTTTCGTAATTTCATTTACAGGAAACGTTCGGTGAGTAAATAAATACCACAAGTAAGTTATGGTTAAGAACACATAAGCTGTGTTATAGGACCTGGGGTAAGTTATTAAAACTTCAAGGCCCCAATTTACTTATCTGATGTATGACTAAAATATTGCTTTCCTGAAGATATTGCTGTGTAGATTAGATTGAATAAGAACTTTGTCCTTAACATAATATCTACCAGTAGAAACATCTATCTTCTGATTGTTATTTTTAGGAAAGCTGGTAATAGATACTCAGAAAAATCTACTACTAGTGCATAGTAGTTCAAATACAATTGAATCACTTGAAGAAAATTCGTTTTCAAGTAACAGAGTGATAACTAGTATGAGATGATGAATAAAAGTGAGGTGCAATAGGACCCCAAAGTGTCCCCTGATTGACCTTAGAAAGATTCCCAGTGGTGTCTGATTCTAGTGTGGGAAATAATTATGAACTGTTAAATAAATGTCAGTCATTCCCCAGGGATTCTTGACATTATGAACATTTGACAAACAAATTTTGCTTTATAATTTACTCATCTGCTTGATTCAAATCTTCCAGTAATGCTGGGAGATAGGGGCTTTAAGGACTCCCCTGGTAAGTGGTGGAGATGATACCAAGCCCTAGGCCTCCTCTCTTCAGGTATCTCTTCATTTCTTCTGTCTCTGTGATAAACAAATCCACTTATCTTGGTTCTAAATAATTAGAGAAAACATATTCTGAAATATGTGCATCATCATATACTTAGTGGTAATTCTTTACTTTATAGGTATGTCTGCTTTAAATAAAACAAAATGGAAAGGTGGAACACTACAAATTCAGCTAGCAAAAGAAAGTTTTTTGCACAGGTAAGATTGCTTTACATGGATTTAAACCTTATTTCTTTATAAGTGGTTTTATATATTCACTTAATTGAATCAAAACTATCAAGTAATAAAAGTTTTAGCAAATTCAAGCATTACAAGCAGCCAAATAAAATCTCTCTTGAACTCTTGACTCTCTATGACTCCTATAACACTAAAAATGGTAATGCTTACAAATATATATTTTAAGCTATAAAAATAAAACTTCCATCTTTTTTAACATAACCTTTTGTGGTAATATATGTCATCCCCTTTCTTTGTAACAACTGTTTAGTACTATTTCAGAAAATAGCTTTATCATGTTGGCCATGTAGACTGTTTCCACTTCATAATAGAGATGACCTTTACAAAAGTCTCCTGGTTTGTGTGCAAGGTTCTTCTGATGTTTATGTCAACAAGGAAAGGTGATAATTTATGTACATTTAAATTATTTATAGAAGCTACCAAGTTACTTGTGTTGGTTTTGACTATTAATATTAATGTCACACAAAGATGTAAAGGTAATAAGGAATCCATATATGAGAGGCATAAGATTATGCAGGTGATTTAAGAACAAAGTAACATAACTATTGTAGCATTTTAAGATCCTAAAGGTACTGTTAGGGAGAAAAGATTATGAGAGTTTGGGAGTTTTCAAAATTAGAAATGTTTTAGTAATGTACAGCATGACCTCAAGAGTTGATAAGATTGTTCTAGGCCAAGGAAATGGCACAAGGAAAGAGAATGTCTAAATCAAGTGGCAGGCAGCCTACTGGAGATGTGCTTTGAGGGTGTGAACTTGTGAAAAAGGTGAAATCTGACTTTTTTCTCTAGTGGGGATTGGGAGGGGTGCATCTCTGAACAGAATGGTGATGTGACTTTATTTAGCTGTACTTTATTGCCTGTCTCGTACAGGAAGTGTGGTTTCAGTGCTGAGCATGTAAGCCTGTAGTGATGTTGCCTTGGGCATTGTGTGGGTGTGCCTGAGGGTCATGAATCTGATGGTCATTCTGGAAAATGTCAGGAAAGTAGAAGACCACCTGTCAAGTAGTAAGTGATGGTTGGCTAGACCTGAATAAGGTTGGGGGAGGTTTAATTAGGAGGGTAAAGTGGCATTCTCTTCATTGTAAGAGTAGAAATAATCAAGATTTGGTAATTGAGCTATGAAAGAGCTACTCATGGGAAAGAGTAAAGGAGTTGAAGGTGGATAAAATGGCAAAAGTGAATAAGTTAAAAGGGAAAAATTAAGAAACCCTAAATGATTGCTATAAAGTTAAGCCTCTGTATGAAATTACAAAATGAAATAAGCACTATTGATAGTGTGGTTGGTTAACTCTTTTATTTATATTTTTCTCTTTGATTCAGATTGGCCCAAGAGAGAGAAGCAGCAAAATTAATGAAAGAAAAATCAACAGATAACACCAACTTGTTGGAAAAGATGAGAGGGGTAGATTTCTATATAAAAGCTGTTCCTGGGACAGAAGTACCAGGGCATAAAGTGAGTATCCTCTGCTAACCTAAGTAGTCAGATACCGGAGTCTACATGATATGTGCATTATGTCTAAAGCACTTCCTTTTCCCCCTTCTTTTGAAGGAGTTAAATAGGTAGTGCTTTTTGATCTTTATAGCTCATTTACAACTCTTGACGTCAGCATAGTTCTCCCCCATTTTATGGAGAAAGGAGTCAAACCCAAGGGACTGAGGTGGTGAGGAGAACACACTGGTCCCAAATTGCATTTTTAACAACTAGTGTTTCTTTTTTTTTTTTTTTAAAGATGTATTTATTTATGCATACAAGCTGGGGTATAGGCCAGAGGTGCAGGGCGGCGAGAGGGTTCACCAGAGACAGAGCGGGGAGCAGAACAGGCAGATCAGAAGTACACTGCTGAAGGGAGCAGCGGGCGAGGCAGGAGAGGTCTGCCGCACCATGTGGGATTCTCCCCGGCCGGGCGACGAACTTGCACTTGCATCGCAGCTGCCGCTGCTGCTGCCGCCACTGCCGACAGCTCCACAGAGCAGCGCTCAACCGCTGCGCCACCAGGGAGGCCCAACAACTAGTATTTTTGTATAGCATTCTGTATGATTTATATAGGATCAATACCTGCCTAGATTTTCCTTTTTTCTTTTCTCTTTCCCTATAGATTTTTTAAGAACTCATGTTTTATTATCAGAAAAGTAAACAACAGTAATCATGGCCTACTGTGAGTTCAGTTTTTTATGCAATGTGGTTAATCTTTTCCATTTGTATCATGTAATGTAAATACATTCTTTTTGTTTTTCTTGTCTTTTAGAATTGGGTTGTTAGTAAGTTTGGAAGAGTCTTACCTGTCCTTCACCTAAAGAATCAACATAAACATAAAATATCCTTTGCAATCCTCTTTCAGAATAATTATTATTTATCACAGTGAATGATACCTGCAAGGATTATTGCCTCTGTCATTAAGCCTTTAGGTGTTTATTTAACAGTTCTTATGTTCCCAATTTCTAGGCAAGGGAAGATTGATCAGCCTACATGTATGAAGCAATTAGAGAATATTGAGAGAATATTATGAGGTTTCATATGAGTAAGTAATACAAATGATGTTTGTCACAGGAACACTTACACTTACTGAGGTACACATCTTTCCTCATTTGATGTATATCAAATTGCTAAAGGACTTGAAGAAGGGCAAGAGAGCAGGGTCATTCATTAAAGAAGGTTCTGGAGTAACAATGGTAGGTTTCACAGTAATTGAAAAGTTATGGGAAGAAGTCCAAGAAGGAGGAAGAGTAGATACAGATATGTAGCTAGGCAGGAGAATGATGGCTGGAGAAACAATGTGGAACCCAGGATAAGGGAATTCTGGTGCTTGATCGGCTGAGGAAATAAGGTCAGATTTTCTAAGACCTTCAATTCCTAATGCTGGCTGGGCAGAGATGCACCTTGTGTATCCTTTGCTCTAATTGTGTGTCAGTCAAGGAAGAAGAAGCAGTTCCAGGTGTCACAGACAGAGGAGATAATAATGCATGCAATTGGTTAAAAAAAAGTATTAGAGGAATAGAAGTTGGTGGTTGTTTATCTAAAGATTAGTACCTGCAGTAACTGGTCCAGCCACTATGGAAAGCTGTATGGCGATTCCTCAAATTGCTAAACATGGAGCTCCCATACGACCCAGCAATACCACTTTTGGGAATTTACCCAAAGGACACAAAAGCACTAATCGGAAAGGATACATGCACCCGTATGTTCATTGCGGCACTATTCACAATAGCAAAGGTATGGAAGCAACC